>JAQIUQ010000449.1:0-86291 GCA_030378365.1 Hybognathus amarus
CTCTTTGTTCAAGGAAGGTCTTTCAGAGCGACTGAAGCAAAATCATGTTCAGCCATTACCTTTGACCTTCGTCCAAACAGACAATTCTATTTACAATCCCAGGACAAACAGGTGGTCAATGACCCTTGATTGAAGCTTAGTCTTCAAATGCATTATGCAATATATGTGTAGATCTTTGTTGGTCCTTTTGCAGGTTAATTGGTTCTGTACCATGATCCCAATTTGAGTCCTGTTTCTGCCAGTGGATGATGCTCTTGTCTTGTGGTTCTAGACCTTTGTTTCTTCTGAGGAATGTTCCAGTTTCCGTTTCCAGTTGTCTGTCCAGCGTCGTCTGGCTTTCCAGCATACACAGATTCATCTTGCATTTATAGCCCATCTGAGTTCTGGTTGCTGCTAATGTGATTTGAGCACTGGTGTGTGTTTTCAGAACCATGTACTGTATGATGTGGCTCTACAATTTGGGAGTGCTGGTATGTATGTGCTGTCCTCCACGTGTTTGGTCCATGTTCCAGGCATCTCTGCCAGTTTTCTTGCAGCTGTTCCTGCAAGGGGAAATGTTACTGATGGTTCCTGCTCAAGCAGATCTCTGTGTGGCCTCAAGTGCTTTCAGATTTCATTCTTTAAAAACCAACGCATTATGACTTTCTGGTGTTCTTTTCAGGTTCTTCTTTTCAGAGTCTTCTTTAATGTGGACGGACGGAAATACGAGATATTTTGTTTTGAGAGGACTGGAGGCACCGAAGGAACTGGAGAGGCCGAAGACTGAAGGCCCGAGACTGGAGGCCAGAGGACTGAGAGGCCGAGAGACTGAGAGGCCGAGGGCTAGAGGCCGGAGGTGAACTTTTTTTTTTTTCGAAGATTACGATCGAGACATCCAGTCCATTCCATCCATCCATCCATCCATTCCATCCATTCCATTCCATCCATCCATCCATCCATCCATCCATCCATCCATCCATCCATCCATCCATCCATCCATCCATCCATCCATCCATCCATCCATCCATCCATCCATCCATCCATCCATCCATCCATCCATCCATCCATCCATCCATCCATCCATCCATCCATCCATCCATCCATCCATCCATCCATCCATCCATCCATCCATCCATCCATCCATCCATCCATCCATCCATCCATCCATCCATCCATTCCATCCATTCCATCCATCCATCCATCCATCCATCCATCCATTCCATCCATCCATCCATCCATCCATCCATCCATCCATCCATCCATCCATCCATCCATTCCATCCATCCATCCATCCATTCCATCCATCCATCCATCCATCCATCCATCCATCCATCCATCCATCCATCCATTCCATCCATCCATCCATCCATCCATCCATTCCATTCCATCCATCCATCCATCCATTCCATCCATCCATCCATTCCATTCCATCCATCCATCCATCCATCCATCCATCCATTCCATCCATCCATCCATCCATCCATCCATCCATCCATCCATCCATCCATCCATCCATCCATCCATCCATCCATCCATCCATCCATCCATCCATCCATCCATCCATCCATCCATCCATCCATCCATCCATCCAGATTAAGGACCCATGGCGCCCGCCCTTGCTCCCCTTTCAGTGTGGCCTCAGGGCAGGCACCATGGTCCATGGCGCCCGCCCTTGCTCCCCTTTCAGTGTGGCCTCGGGCGGGCGCCATGGTCCCATGGCAGCCCGCCCTTGCTCCCCTTCAGTGTGGCCTCGGGCGGGCGCCATGGTCCCCATGGCGCCCGCCCTTGCTCCCCTTTCAGTGTGGCCTCGGGCGGGCGCCATGGTCCCCATGGCGCCCGCCCTTGCTCCCCTTTCAGTGTGGCCTCGGGCGGGCGCCATGGTCCCCATGGCGCCCGCCCTTGCTCCCCTTTCAGTGTGGCCTCGGGCGGGCGCCATGGTCCCCATGGCGCCCGCCCTTGCTCCCCTTTCAGTGTGGCCTCGGGCGGGCGCCAGTGGTCCCCATGGCGCCCGCCCTTGCTCCCCTTTCAGTGTGGCCTCGGGCGGGCGCCAGTGGTCCCCATGGCGCCCGCCCTTGCTCCCCTTTCAGTGTGGCCTCGGGCGGGCGCCATGGTCCCCATGGCGCCCGCCCTTGCTCCCCTTTCAGTGTGGCCTCGGGCGGGCGCCATGGTCCCCATGGCGCCCGCCCTTGCTCCCCTTTCAGTGTGGCCTCGGGCGGGCGCCATGGTCCCCATGGCGCCCGCCCTTGCTCCCCTTTCAGTGTGGCCTCGGGCGGGGCGCCATGGTCCCCATGGCGCCCGCCCTTGCTCCCCTTTCAGTGTGGCCTCGGGCGGGCGCCATGGTCCCCATGGCGCCCGCCCTTGCTCCCCTTTCAGTGTGGCCTCGGGCGGGCGCCATGGTCCCCATGGCGCCCGCCCTTGCTCCCCTTTCAGTGTGGCCTCGGCGCGGGCGCCATGGTCCCCATGGCGCCCGCCCTTGCTCCCCTTTCAGTGTGGCCTCGAGGCGGGCGCCAGTGGTCCCCATGGCGCCCGCCCTTGCTCCCCTTTCAGTGTGGCCTCGCGGCGGGGCGCCATGGTCCCCATGGCGCCCGCCCTTGCTCCCCTTTCAGTGTGGCCTCGGGCGGGCGCCATGGTCCCCATGGCGCCCGCCCTTGCTCCTTCAGTGTGAGCCTCGGGCGGGCGCCATGACCCCATGTGGGCACTGCTCCTTCAGTGTCTGGCCTCGAGGGCGGGCAACCATAAGTCATTCCCGAATGAAAATGGAGAATAGTCTTTGTTCAGCTCAGCCAGGGATGGCAACTAATGCAAAATCATAATAGCTTGGGAGACGGTGCTGAGTTATGCGGCAGAGTTGTTGCTTTTGAATTTACGTACCAAGCCATGTGGAGGATGGGAAGGGAGTGGGAATGGATGCAAGGGTTCCTCCCATGAAAGAAGTGGGAAGATGATGTGCAATTAAACTCCATGTGAGAAAGTGGGAGAGTGGGATACTGGATTCCGACTTATCCCTGTGATTCATGTCTCCCACACTGTTGCCATGAAGCTTGTTCTTTTTACTTGAAAATGGGGGAAAAAGAATGTAGTGCCTACAGTGTCTCTTTGCAAAAAAACAAAAGGAGATAACACTGTCTTTTTTTGTGCAAAGAAGAAAAAATTTCTCACTTTTTCTTAAAACTCTGGATACTGATAGAGCAGCCAGTCAGGACTTCAACCTGAGTGCAAATCAAGGCTCTAGACCCTTTTGCAAGACTAATTCTGAGTAGCACGTAGCATTTATGCCATTTTCAATGCTAATGTGTTTCAGCTCTGGAAGGCTGAGCCTCATTTAGTGGGCTAGTGACATAGCCTCTGCAATACAAGGTATAGAAGATTAAACTACTTTTAACACAAAAAAAAACATAAGGGGTCCACTGATTTTTTTCTTTGTGTAAGAAAAAAAAAGTTTATACAATTTTCTTTGAAACTGAATTTATTGATAGAGACCATAGGACTTAGACCACTAATGCAGAAATGGCGCAGTTTAGCCCTTTCAGAGCTTCGAGATGTGGGACACAATAGCATTATCCATTTGTAAATATCTTGGATTTTCAGCTCCAAAGGTAAAGCTCATTTCACTAGATTAAGTCACATGGCCCCTATAGTCCTTAAAAAAAAAAACTGAACATGGACTAACTCATTATCATCTGTGTGAACTGAAGCTGAGCTAGTTCTTAAGATAGCTGGCACAATCCTCCTTACAATTCTCTGTATATGAAGATCGCACCTTTGAAGCAAAGTATGTCAGACAATGTTATATTAATCGGACACATGTCATCTACTCACAGGTGGATAAAACCAGTACTACTCAGTACCAAAGGCATATCTTTCTTGCCTTCCACTGTTGCAATTTTTATATGCTGAGCACTAAAGCTTGCAACTGTTACTTTTAAAACGTGAGAACATTGTACATACATGCCCTACTCATGGGATGAAGTGTTCATCATATGCGGCAGCTGATGGTCTATGCAGAATTCATCAGGTCTCATCCTAATTTGTTGCTACTTGTTTATGAGACCTCTATGAACTCAAGATCTCTTCTGCACTGTTTTCACCTTCTATATAACAAGAAGCAATGCAGGCAATACTTTTTTAGATGAAACCATAAAGTTTTTTTTCTGCCATGACCAGTTCATTTAGGGCTTTAAAGATTTAAATGTTCTATGTAAAGCTGCTGAAACAATGTGCCTACAAATTACAATGGTACTTTGTACATCATGCTCAAAACTAAATGAGTATAACCCGACTTGATAAAAAAAACTTTATTCATTAAAAAAAGTAAAAGGTAATCTACAAAACATTTAGCTGAGACAGAAAGTTCACTACTAAATATATATCAGATTTCAACCAGAAACCTAAATTGATGAGTCCACAAAAGCATAACAAATCCTAGGCATGTCTCATCCTCAGTGATCTTCTCTGGTAGTCCTCCCCCAGTTCTGCGTGTCTCTCCCTCAGGAAGGGTGATGGACTAGGTCACTGCTACGTCTCCGATCTTTCCAGGCTAGTCTTCTTCTTTTGCCGCTTTTCTCGTGTTTCAATATTTCTCCAGCTCTCCCAACTTGCAACATGAAACACTGAATGTTTAGTTCACATGACTAAACTGCGCGACCTAATTTTAATGTGCAGTATGTTCAGGGCTCAGTCTAGCCCATCACTGGGCTGTTCAATAGGAGCTGCAAAGGTAAGTGAGAAATCACACTCACACGTATTCGTGTTTGTAGCACCCAGCGTGGGCTGTCTGGTGTGAGTCTACAGAAGTTGCTGCATCATGGCTGTCAGATTCTTAAAATATGCTGCAAAAACACAGGGTTTAGGCTTTATGCATTGCTGTGCTTCCCCTATCATAGTGTTGTTGTGCTGTTTCTGATAAATTCACACCATCTTTTGATTGTAAAGCTCTAGAACACAAGCTGCTCTTGGCATCTGGCACTCTGAAGTATTTGACTGGAACCGCTTTCAGCAGATGATACAGTAACCTGAAGAAAAACACCACAACATCAAACTTTGTTTTCTGCATTTTAATGGAAAAGTACAGTAATGCAGGAGTTGCAGTGAGGAAATGTTTAAATGAAAACTGTGCAGTTTGGTAACACTTAATTTTACATGTAGTTTCTATATAGTCAATAGTCATAGTGATACATGCAGGCTAACTCTGCTAAATTACATTGATAAGTACATGTAGTTAATTACTACTACTTTCAATATTTCATATTTCTGTATCCAATTAAAATACATTAGTTGTAATACAATTATTTATGCAATTGCAAGTGCTATTGTAAAAGTGCATTCTACAAGTGCTCCTTCAAAAATATGGTGTTGAGCCATGTTTTTAATACTGGCCTCTTCTTTGGCTTTTGATGTTGTTTGTATTATGTATGAGATCGATATTCAGTCAGCCTCAAGTCCGTGTAACTCTTCACAATTCAATTTTCAACCATACGGCAATGAAAATGGAAACTCAACATTAGTTTCTTTTGTTGTTTTTCCATTTACATTATCATGTACTTTTTACTCCTGTTTTCAATTTACTTGTCGCTCAAGTAATGATAAATAAATGAAATCTAAATGATTTTTTAATTTTACGTCTTGTAATTTGCCGCCATGAGCAGGTTGCATCGTGGTATTTTAGTTGATGCAACTGTACTTTGTTACACTGCATGCACATTAAGAAGAAGTTTAAAAAGGTGGAACTTGTTTTGTTTAATGATGAATACCACCCAAAATGACCAGTGTAAATAAAGTAAAATAGAAATCATGTGAAAAATACTCTTTCCTACATTGAATAAACTCAAATACAAAAATTAAAAAAAAAAAATACGTGAAAAAGACAAACAAAGGCATGACAAACTAGAGTTAAACAAAATGTGAAATATTTTAGATATAGATACACATTTAGCAGCTTTGTGATGATCACATGTGGGCTATACATGGTTCCATGACGTCCACGACATACGGGCATTGAAGCCGAACACCATTGCTGCGGGGAAACATGAGAAGGACAATTCGAGGTGAAGAAGTGAATAGATTTGATGTATATAGTGAAAATGTTCATCCCTGCTCGGTCAATGGATGATAAAATCGTGCCGAAGAGGCGTTCAGGATGGAACCCGGGATTTTACACTACACCCGTCATATGAGTCCATGAATGTGAGAAAACTCTAAGCTTTTTGTCCGAACAACGACGGAGATTATGGCTGTGGGCGAGGATAAAGAAAGAACTGTCACTTGGGAATTGCGCAGGAGTTTGTTTGACAAAAGCACAATGTTGTGTGTTAATGTGAGTGTAAACATGTACAAGTTAACACATTGCAGTTTGAAAAATGTGCCTGTATGAACAAATGCCGCGGGTGTAAAACACAAAACAACCCTTGTTTAGCTGTTTAATTTCACATTATAACATTGCGATCTCAGGGTATGTACCTATACCACATTATATAATGTTAGTTTCCGCATTACATTCGTAAATTGCACGCCATTATTTTGTTTTATCTCATGCACCAACCCGTGACACCGCAAGTACATGCATCTCTGGACCCACAAGAGCACCGGTGACTGTTACGGGAACATGAATTAAGTCTTGCAACTTTATGGCTTTGATTAGCATCATGCCTCTTCGCTATTTTGTGAGTTTACTGTTTTACATGCTAATTACACTTAGACAAATGGTCACAAACCAACCCACATCAAATCTGGTACGTACGCCTACAAGTGATTTCCAGACTAGAAATTGCTCACCGGTGTGTGGAAATTTCCTCACCCAATCTTAGATAATGCTACACATGAAAATACTGTCCTGTGAAGCAAAGCTCATAATCATTGCTCAATGCTTGCTTGGTTACTGCATACAATCCCACACCATTTATCAAATGAAATTTCTTTCTCTGCTCTTTATTTAATCATCTATCTTTTCTGATACTATATTCACTTCTTCTTTTTCATTGATTTTTTCAGTAATAATATAAACAAAAATAAATATTGTTTGTAAAACGACATTATCTCTGATAAAACTGTTAAAGACCTATAGTAAAGCACAGACGTTCTTTTACCCTCAAAAATGGTGTGGCGTCTCAGAAAATACAGCGTGACCTTCGTAGCCTCAGGAACTATGTATAGCAGGGATAGGCTCGCGTTAGATAACCCTCTTATTTGTATATCTAGATTATGATATTATACTAATGTAGCCTATGAAGGCATTTAACCCTATTATATGTGGATGTAGAAAAACCTCAGGACAGGTTAATCACTTTTGGGGGCTGGTGTCACGGAGTATAAAAATGTGAGTGGTTTTTGTCTGTTTGCAGATATCTGCCGTCTCACAGTGCAATCCTGCTCATAAACTCTAAGGTGTTCATAAGTAATGGTAATCATGTTTGGGATTTGATAGAGAATGTGTACATAAGCATGTTTGTGGGTGGCAGGAGAGTGAATATGGTACTATGGTTTCTCTCTGGTGTGCACTGGCCCTTGCAAATCCTTTGCCAGGTAGACTCCATATTTAAAGAGTTTTCTTGGTTTGCGCGGGAACCTGAATTGTTTTGTTGCTGAAATTATTATGTTTTACAGTTTGTTTCCTGCGAGCTGCATGTGTCTCATGAGGTGAGTGAAATGTGTACATTTAGATGCTAGAAATCTTCCTGGGATATGTATGATTTTAAGTTAAATTTAGTTGTTTCTAATTCTAAAGCCCTATAAAGATGCCGAAGTTCCCGACGTCACTGTGTAGGCACGTGCGGAAGTGAGCTGAGCATTTTTAGCATCCCAACTTCCCTCGCTATTATGTTAAAGCCTATGGGGTTATTAAAAATGGGTTTTGCTAATGGCTGAAATGGTATATGGTGAACCAAGCCTCTCAGTGTTTAGCGTTTTTGATATATAACATAGGGACTCATTATAGTTCCTCTGTGGTTCTAATTTATAAATCTTCCTCTTTGTTTCAGAGGAAGGTCTTCAAGGCGACTGAAGCAAAATAGTGTTGCACGTTACCTTGCGTCTTTGGTGCAAACAGACAAACTTTGTTGCAATGCAGGACAAACCCAGTAGTTGATAACCCTTGGTTAAAGCTATAATACTTCAATGAGTTATGTGGAATTATGTGCCAGTTCTGGTGTATCCATCATTTCAAGTTTGTCTCCATGGATACAAATTTAATTCCTGTGGCAGTGGATGATTGCTTTTATACTTGTCTTGTGGTTATTTAGGTGTTTTTGTATTTTATTCTAATGTTCCCAGTTTTGCTGCGTCCAGTTGTCTATGCACGTGGAATATGGCTTCCAGCAGGTGCAGGATTATTTGATTACAGGCGTTCTAGGTAAGATTTAGTTATTGCTAATGTGCGTTGCGGCACTGATATGTGTTTGCAGAAACCATGTACTGTATGATGTGGCTCTATTCAATTGGGAGAGTGCTGGCATATTGTGTGTCTATCTGTGTCCTCACGTGTTGGTCCTTGTTCCCAGCATACCTCTGCAACTTCTCCCACCAAGCTGTTTCCTGCGAAAGGAAATGTTTCTGATGATTTCCTGCTCAAGCAGGAACTTCTGTGTGGCCCTCAGTGCTTTAGATTTGGTCTTTTAAAAACCAACACATTATGACTTAGTTGTTCTTTTGGTCTTCTTAGGTCTTCTTTTAATGCAAAGGAAATAGATCTTTGTCAAAACTCAAAGCCAAAGACTAAAGCCCAAGGTCACTGAGGCCAAAAACTGAAGGCCAAAGGACTCTAAAGGCCAAAGGACTGGAGGCCGGAGGTAGAAGAGAAGATATTTTGAAATTGATAAATGCATCCATCCATCCATCCATCCATCCATCCATCCATCCATCCATCCATCCCATCCATCCATCCATCCATCCATTCCATCCATTCCATCCATCCATCCATCCATCCATCCATCCATTCCATCCATCCATCCATCCATCCATCCATCCATCCATCCATCCATCCATCCATCCATCCATCCATCCATCCATCCATCCATCCATCCATCCATCCATCCATCCATCCATCCATCCATCCATCCATCCATCCATCCATCCATTCCATCCATCCATCCATCCATCCATCCATCCATCCATTCCATCCATCCATTCCATTCCATCCATCCATCCATCCATCCATCCATCCATCCATCCATCCATCCATCCATCCATCCATCCATCCATCCATCCATCCATCCATCCATCCATCCATCCATCCATTCCATCCATCCATCCATCCATCCATTCCATCCATCCATCCATTCCATCCATCCATCCATTCCATTCCATCCATCCATCCATTCCATCCATTCCATCCATCCATCCATTCCATCCATCCATCCATCCATCCATCCATTCCATCCATTCCATCCATCCATCCATCCATCCATCCATTCCATCCATCCATCCATCCATCCATCCATCCATCCATCCATCCATCCATCCAGTCCATCCATCCATCCATCCATCCATCCATCCATCCATCCATCCATCCATCCATCCATCCATCCATCCCATCCATCCATCCATCCATCCATCCATCCGATTGAGGACCCATGGCGCCCGCCCTTGCTCCCCTTTCAGTGTGGCCTCGGGCGGGCGCCATGGTCCCATGCACAGCCCGCCCTTGCTCCCCTTTCCAGTGTGGCCTCGGGCGGGCGCCAGTGGTCCCCATGGCGCCCGCCCTTGCTCCCCTTTCAGTGTGGCCTCGGGCGGGCGCCATGGTGCCATGGCGCCCGCCCTTGCTCCCCTTTCAGTGTGGCCTCGGGGCGGGCGCCATGGTCCACATGGCGCCCGCCCTTGCTCCCCTTTTCAGTGTGGCCTGGGGCGGGCGCCATGGTCCATGGCGCCCTGCCCTGCTCCCCTTTCAGTGTGGCCTCGGGCGGGCGCCAGGTGGTAGCCCGTCGCCAGCGCCCGCCCTTGCTCCCCCTTTCCAGGTGTGGCCTGAGGCGGGCACAGTGGTGCCCCATGCACCCGCCCTTGCTCCCCCTTCAGTGTGGCCTGAGGCGGGCCAGTGGTCCCATGGCAAGCCGGGACCCCTGCTGCCCTTTCAGGTGTGAGCCTGGCGGGGGCCAGTGACCCCCGTGGCGCCCGGCCTTGCTCCCCTTCCAGGTGTGGCCTGGCGGGCGCAAGTGCGTGCTGGCGCCCGGCCTTGCTCCCCTTCGGTGTCTGGCCTGGCGGGGGCAGTGGCCCCAGTGGAGCGCCCGTCCCTTGCTCCCCCTCACACACCAAGATCTGGCCTGGAGGGAGGGCGCCCAAGTGTGGCCTGGCGCCCGGCCTTGCTGCCCCTTCACAGGGGTGTTGTCATCCACACCTCGGGCCGCATGGCTGCCCACGTGCGCCCGCCCTTGCTCCCTTTTCAGTGGCCTTGGCGCGGGGCCATGGTCCATGGCGGGGCCTCGCCTTTGCTCCCGCTTTCATGTGGCCTGGGCGCAGGCCATGTGGTCCCATGAGCGGCACGCCCTTGCTCCCTTTCAGTGTGGCCTCGGGGCGCGGCGCCATGGTCCCCATGCGCGACCCGCCCTTGCTCGCCTTGCGGTGTGGCCTGAGGGCGGGCAGCAGGTGACTCCCATGGCAGGCCGGCCCCTGCTCCCCTGTCAGGTGTGCGCCTCGGGCGGGGCGGCGTCGGCCCATGGCGCCACGCCCCTTGCTCCCCTTTCTCAGTGCGGCCACCTCGGGCGAACGCCAGGTGGGCCCCCGTGGCGACCCGCCCTTGCTCCCCTTTGGGGTGTAGCGCCTGGCAGGCGGGCGCCATGGTTTCCCCATGACGCCCGCCCTTGCTCCCTTAGGCAGTGGCCTCGGGCCAGTGACCCAGGCTCAGGGCCCGGCCCTTGCCTTCTCAGTGTGCTGGCCTCGGGCGCGCACCATGGTGCCCAGTGACCCCGCCCTTGTGCCCCTTTAGCAGGGTGTGGCCTGGAGGGGAGCGGCCGTGGTCGTGTGACCGCCCTTCTTCTCAGTGTGGCCTGGGCGGGCGCCATGGTGCCATGGCAGCACCTGCTCCTTCCAGCTGTGGCCTGACGGGGCACTGGGCCATGGTCACAAACTGGAAATGGAGGATGCTGCATGCTTATTCTCAGCTATAGCAAAATCGCAGTAAAATGCGAAAAGTCGTGATACTAGCTCAAACGGTCTCAGAGTTTATGCACAATTGGTGTACTTATAAACCTGTTATATGGGTCCTAATTTTCTAACCATCAGCATTCAGGCCAGGGGCCATGTGGAGAAGTGGAGAGTTGGTATGGATGCAACTACCTCCATGTGAAGAGTGGGAGGAGTGGATATGGATTTAAACTCTGCTTCCATGAAGGAGAAATCCACAGAGGGAGTTGATATGCAGATCCAACTCCTGTGTAGATTCATGTTCTGCACACACTACCATGGAAGCTTTGTTTCTTTTTTCTTGAAAATGGAATAGTGCCTTGCAGTTGTGCTTATGCCTCTGCAGGATAAAAATAACATGAATCATAAAATACACATAGAGAATGATATCAGCAAAAGAACCTCAGGGTCAACATATTCTCTCTGCCAAAGAAACTCCCAATTTTCTAAAACTGTCAGGATTAATCACAGCCATGGACTCCGGACCTGAGTGTACAAGAATGAGCCTTGTACTGTAACCCTTCACCAACTCAATGTTTGAGATCCACATGTAACGTTTCTGCCAATTATAAAATCAATGTGTCCACTCTGGAACCTAAGGCACTCATTTGACACTGGGTGTCATGTGGCATATCAGCCCTCTTTAAATGCAAGAATTTTAAAGAATGGAGGAATTTTGACAAGAAAAGCATCATAAGGTACACTCGTTTTTTTCGAGGAGGTTACTCCAGTTCTTGAAACGTCCAACATAATCATTGAGGTAATCAGCTCAGTATGATCAAAATAAAGTCTCAGCACCCAGACTGATGTTGAGATTCCATGTAGCATTTATCATTATAAATATCTAAACTGTTCAGCTCCAAAGGGTGTAAGCTCCTCACAATCAGTCATGGCCCCTGTAGTTGTTAAAAGAAGAAAGACTTGGACATCGACTAAGCATTTGTGAGTACTGCTGTTATGGAACTTGATTCAACTAGTCTTCTTAATGACTAACCACATATGCTACAAATGCTATGTGCAAAGGTTGACCACACACCTCTTCAACGAACGGAGTGAAATGTCTTGGATAGGGGGACACATTGGTGTCTCACAGTGATTAAAACAGTCTCTTCATTGCCAAAGGCATGTGTCTCTATCCACTGACCAGTGTGTTTATACTTTTAAGACGCTTGAACTACAGTTTTTTCTTTAAACATGACTCTAACTCGTTCCTTACACTGATGAAAGATGTTCAATTAATATGCAACTGATAAGGTTATAAATAATCATAATACAGAAAGATTGTTATTTTTCCTCCTCTTTATGGACACTATGAATCAAGATACTTCTTCTGCACTCTTTTACAGCCTTTATTATATAGCAAGAACAGATACAGACGAATTGCTATCAGATGAAGCCGTAATTTCTTTTTCTTAACAGTAAGGCTTCTCATTTCATTGTTACAACAGTTCAATGTTTTATGTGAAAGCTGCTGAACAATGCTGCATGGATTCAATGCTCTTCTTCCATGCGTGCTTTTAAAGTTGTCAATGGTAAGCTACAAACTCATAAAAAAAGTTTATCATGTGAAGAAAGTTCAAAAGGTCATCTGCACACATTACCCTGGTTAAGAAGTCACTCTTAATGTCTGGACTTCAAACCTCAAAACCTAAATTGATAAGTCCACAAAAGCATTAACAAATCCACAGGCAATCTATACATCCTTCAGTGATCTTTCATTGGCTAACCTCCTCCATCTGAACTCTGCGTCTATCTCCTTTCAGGAAGTTAATATTTTTCTCTGGAGGCTTTCAGTCGCTGCTTAGTCTCCGATTCTCCAGGCTGCATCTCTTCTTACGCTTTTTTGGTGATGTTGCAGCTCTGCAACTGCAACATGAAACACTGAATATCGTTCACATGATTAAACTACAAACTAGTTTAATGTACAGTATGTTTAGCTTAATTATAGCCCATCCCACTGAGCTGCTCAATAGGAGCTCCCAAAGGTAAGTGAAGCACTCGCACACTCAGTTCTGGTGTTTGTTCAGCACCAACGTCAGCTGTCTGGTAAATGTTCAGAAGTTGCTGCATCATGACTGTCGACTTGAAATGTATCAAACACAGCTTAGGGCTTATATGAATGTATTCTACTGCATACAATGTATCATGTTATTTGTGCTAATCAGATTCACACCATTGTAGTCAATAGACTGGACACGCTGTTGTTCTTTGGCATGGCTGAGTGACTGGAAACAGCTCAGCAGAGGATCTACAGGTGACCTGAAGAAAACACCACGATTAATAAACCTTTTTGTTTTCTATTCATTAATACAGAAGGTAATAATGCAGGGAGTGCAGTAGAAATGTTTTAAATGTGAAGCTATGCTTACATTTTCATAACACTTCATTATGGTTTCTGTAAGGTGGATCATGTTCATAAATATTGCATGCAATTAATTCCTTCTTAAACTATATTTGTCATTACTCATTGATTTTTATCTTCTTTGATGTTTCGTGTTATCTATTCCAAATTTAAATATTGATAGTGCATATCGTGATTGTAGCAATGCTGCAACTGCTATTGTAAAATGCATCTACAAGAGTGCTCCTTCAAAATATCATGTTCTAGAGCCATCTGTTTTAATTATAGGCCTTCTAAGACTATCCATGTTTGATTTATTTATGTGTAATTCAAAATAAGGTAGCCTGAGGTTAATCTAACTCTCGCAATTCAATTCAGACCATAAAATGCAAATGAAAAATGGAAACCAACATTCATTTTTCTTGTTTCCAAGTACATTATCAATGTATGGTACTTTTTCTCCTGTTTTTCAATTTACTTGCGCTAAATATAACTTCAGAAACAAACATTTGGATAAATGAAATCTAAATGATTTTTAATTTGATTATTGTAATTTGCAGGTACCATTGAGCACGGGGGCATGGCATTTAATATTATTTGCATTGATGCAACTGCTTATTTAGAACTGCATGTTAATTGAGAAGTTTAAAGATGAACTTGTTTGTTTTAATAATAAATGCCATTTAGAAATGACAAGATATACAATAAAATAAATCAAAGTCATGTGAAATACTATTTCCTACATTGAATAAACTTAGATACAAAAATAAATAAAAACATGAAAAGACAAACAAAGCAGTGACAAACTAAAGTTAAACAAAAATGTGAAAATGTTTACATATAGATACACATTAGCAGGCTTGTAATGAGTAGCAGCATATTAGGCTATACATAGTACCCACATGGCAATTCACAAACATTACGGGCATTTGCAACACACCATTGCTGCATGCAAACCAAATTAGAAGAACGATTAAAGTTGAACAATACAGTGAAATCGTTCATCTATATAGTGAAATCATGGTCCCTGCTAAGATTCAATGGATGAATAAAATTGATGCCAAAGGTTGGGTGAGATGGGGATTTACACTATACCGTAGGACTCCATGGATATTTGTAAAGACTAAGCTTTGTCCAAACAACGCAAAAATTATGGCTGGCAAAGATAAACAAAAAGGAAACTTCACAAAAATTAAATTTCTGACAGAAGCACGATGTTGTGTTTTAATGCAAGTATAGACAAATATCAGTTAACACATTGCAGTTTGAAAAATGTCCCTGTATGAAACAAAAATGACAAGGTATTAAACACAAAACAACCTTTGTTTCCACTGTTCAATCTCACATTATTCATATTGCGATCTCAGATTATGTCCCTATGCTGCGTATAATGTAGTTCCCATTACATTAATTAAATTTGCACGCAAGTCTTATTTATTTTATATTCATGCACCAAACCATGACGCCCACCAAGTACATGCATATCCACAGAAGCACCGGTGACTGTTTTAAGGGAACATGAATACCATTGTGAAAGTTCTGGCTTTTTTATTTAGGCAAGATTGACATCAGTGCCTCTTTGACGCTATTATAAGTTATTTTTCCATTGATTGCATCAAGACAAACGTCACAAACCAAGACCCACGTCAAGCTTGATCGTATGTCCTCCAGTATAATTTGCAACGAAAATTGCTCACCAATGTGAAAAACTTCCTCACAATACAAATTAGTGGTAACTTACACATGAAAATACTGTCTGTGAGGCAAAGTTCATAATCATTGCTCAGTACTCCTTTGAGTTACCTGCATAAACACACACCATTTGTGAATGAAAAATTTTCGCATTGTACCTATTGTGTCTTTTTAATAGACTCTTATAATATATTTTGGCTTTGACTTTAGTGATTTGCATACCATAAATATAAACAAAAATAAATATGTGTAAAACAACATTCTTGCTGATAAACTAAACACAGCAACTTGCCTTCAAAGGAGTTGCCGTCTGTCCCGGGGAGGTCATTGATTGACATGTATGGGAGAAACTGTATATGGGATGAGCTAACATGTTCAGATGACCTTCTTTGCTCTATATGTTTGGATTGATTGTTCTTGTTGTCTCTCATGTAGCCTATGAAAACAATTTATATTGTTGTGTAAAATTTTAAAAAGAAAAAAAAAACAGGACAGGTTAACGTGGCTTTCAGAGCTGAGATGTCACAAAAATAAAAATGTGAGTGGTTTGTTGCGTCAGGTGGGTGTCCTGAGACTGTAAACTCAAGGTGGTCAGGTAATGGTAAATGGTGTTTCAGGGATTTAAAAGTTCTCGAGAATGAACGTTTGCAGCATGTTTGTGTCTGGCAGGAGTGAATATCATCCCTCTCATTTTGTCTGTGGTGTGGCTCTTGGCCTTGGAATAGCTGCAGGTAAGTTTCCATATTTAAAGAGTTTTTTTGAGACTTAAGCGGGAGCTGGATTGCTTTAATGTATGTTTTCAGTTTGTTCCTGGCAAAGGGGCTGCATGTCTCATAAGTCAGTGAAAATGTGTAATTTAATGCTCAAATCTCCTGGGATATTATGATTTCAGTTGTAATTTGTCCATTGTTTGATTCTAAGACCCTATGAGATGCAAAAGTTAAACGTCACTGTAGGCCTAAACGCGGAAGTGAGCTTAGCATTTTTGCACATTTACGTTATCATTGTATGGCCTTATGGGATTTTTGAAGATGGGTTATGCTAAATCGCCTGAAATGAGGTCTGTGATGAACAGAGACCTAAAAATATTTCACCTTTTGATCTGTGACATAGAACACACGTTTATAACCTGCTGGGGTTGAGACTTGGTGATATGTCTTTACACTTTTCTTTATTGCAGATTTCTCTGAGCTGTTGATTTGTTTAATAGAGCAAAATTCATAACCAATTTGAGTCAGTGGACAGATGTCCTCAACGGAGCTAATCTTTGAACCAGAGGCTCAGATGGGGATGCTACACCTAAAGGCTTTTTATGCCTGACCGAGAAAAGTCTCCAAGTTTTTGAGATTGAAAAAACCGTAAGTTGTGTATGTGCAGTTCAGTTGACAGATAAAGCCTTGAGCCTAAAGCGCTTTGTTATTTGGTTTAGGTTTTGCCAAGTCTGATGTGACTAAACACACGCAGACCTACAGCGTACCAGTTTAGTGAACTGAAAGTTGAGTCCTATGGCAAGTGTCAAATGATGCTTTATTTTATTGTCTGTGGTTGTGGTCAGTCTGTTTATTTTGTTGTAGATGTTGCCAGTTTGTCCCGTTCCAGTTGTCTGTGTCACGTCAATGATGGCTCCCAAGCAGTGCAGATTGTGCGTTCTCACAATTTCTTGCGGTAGGGAATTCCATTGCTGCCTTGTCATGTGCCGTTTGAGCACTGATATGTGTTTCCAGAACCATGTACTGCTATGATGTGGCTATTTTTCAATTTCAGAATGCTGGTATGTGTGTGTGTGTCGCTACAGCGTGTCGGTTACCTTGTTTCCAGGCGTATCTCTGCAGGTTTGCTCCAGCTCTGTTCCTGCGAAGGGAAATGTTCTGATGGTTGCCTGCTCAAGCAGGATCTTGCTGTGTAGCCTCAGTGCTAGTGGGTTGGTCTTTAAAAACTCAACACATTATGACTTTGGTCTTCTGTTTCAGGTGCTCTGTTTATGGTCTTTTTGATGTGACGAAGACCGACGGAAGTGGGTGTTTGGGAGACTGGAGGCCGAGGACTGGAGGCCGGAGGACTGGAGGCCGGAGGACTGAGGCCGGAGGACTGGAGGCCGGAGGACTGGAGGCCGGAGGACTGGAGGCCGGAGATGGAGGCGGGGATGGAGCGAAGGCAAAAAATTTATTTTTAGAAATAAATGAGAATTCCATCCATCCATCCATCCATCCATCCATCCATCCATCCATCCATCCATCCATCATCCATCCATCCATCCATCCATCCATCCATCCATCCATCCATCCATCCATCCATCCATCCATTCCATCCATCCATCCATCCATCCATCCATCCATCCATCCATCCATCCATCCATCCATCCATCCATCCATCCATCCATCCATTCCATCCATCCATCCATCCATCCATCCATCCATTGAGTCCATCCATCCATCCATCCATTCCATCCATCCATCCATCCATTCCATCCATCCATCCATCCATCCATCCATCCATCCATCCATCCATCCATCCATCCATCCATCCATCCATCCATCCATCCATTCCATCCATCCATCCATCCATCCATCCATCCATCCATCCATCCATCCATCCATCCATCCATCCATCCATCCATCCATCCATCCATCCATCCATATTCCATCCATCCATCCATCCATTCCATTCCATCCATCCATTCCATTCCATCCATCCATTCCATCCATCATCCATCCATCCATCCATTCCATCCATCCATCCATCCATCCATCCATCCATCCATCCATCCATTCCATCCATCCATCCATCCATCCATCCATCCATCCATCCATCCATCCATCCATCCATCCATCCATCCATCCATCCATCCATCCATCCATCCATCCATCCATCCATCCATCCATCCATCCATCCATCCATCCATCCATCCATCCATCCATCCATCCATCCATCCATCCATCCATCCATCCATCCATCCATCCATCCATCCATCCATCCATCCATAATCCATCCATCCATCCATCCATCCATCCATCCATCCATCCATCCATCCATCCATCCATCCATCCGGATTGAGGACCCATGGCGCCCGCCCTTGCTTCCCCTTTCAGTGTGGCCTCGGGCGGGCGCCATGGTCCCCATGACGCCCGCCCTTGCTCCCCTTTCAGTGTGGCCTCGGGCGGGCGCCATGGCTCCCATGGGCGCCCCGCCCTTGCTCCCCTTCGGTGTTGGCCTCGAGGCGGGCGCCATGGTCGCCATGGCGCCCGCCTTTGTTTCCCCTCTTCAGTGTGCGCCTCGGAGCGAGGCGCCCCATGAGTCCCCTGGACGACCCGGCCCTTGCTCCCCTTTCAGGTGTGGCCTCGGCGGGGCGGGGCAGTGGTCCCCATCACGCCCCGGCCCTTGCTCCCCTTCAGCGGTGTGGCCTGGGGGGGGGCAGTGCGCTCCATGGTCGCCACGCCCTTGCCCGGCCCTTCTCGGTGTTGGCCTGCGGCGGGGCGCCGTGGTTCCATGGCGCCCGGCATTCCTGTCCCCTTTCAGTGTGGCCCTGAAGGGCGGGGCCGTAGGTGCCAGTGACGCCAGGCCGCTTGCTTGCCCTTTCAGTGTGGCCTGGGCGGGCGCGGGTGGTGTGCCCGTGCGCGCCCGCCCTTGCTCCCTTTCAGGTGCTGGCCCTGAGGCGAGGCGCCATGGTCCCATGGCGACCCGACACCTTGCTCTCCCTTCGAGTGTGGCCTGGAGGGGCGCAGTGGTCCCCGGTGGAGCGCCCGCCCTTGCTACTTAGGGGTGTTGAGGCCTGGCCCAGGCAGACGCAGTGAGTGCCAGTGAGCCGCCGACCCTTGCTCCCTTTAGGGTGTGGCCTGGCAGGGCGCAGTGGTGCCATGGCGCCCGGCTGCTGCACTGGGTGTGGCCTGGGGCAAGCACCATGTGGCTGCAAAAATGAAATGGGAATATGTTATAGTCTTGTCAGCTTGAGCAGGGGATGACAGTGAAGTGAAGTAATTACTCTAGCTGAACGGTCTAGGAGTTTGTGACAATCATCTTTAAATTTATATTTCTATGTGATTTATAGATTTTACTTGAGCCATAGTCAGCCCCAGGGGGCCATGCTGGAGAATGAAAGAAGTGGATCTGATCCAACTCCTCCCAGTGGAGGAGTGGGAGAGAGTGGATATTGAATTAAAAACTCCCTGCAGGTGTGAAGAAAAATCCACAGAGAGTTGCGTATTGCAGATTGCAACTTCCTCCTGTGAATTTCATGTTACTGCACACCACTTTTGCATGGAAGCTTGTTGCTTTTTCTTTGAAAAATAGAAAAAATATAACCCTACAGTCTGTTTTACTGTTTTTGTGCAAAAAAATGAAAAAATTAACATAAAATACATAAAATGCACATAGAATAATATATCACAAAAACATAAGGATTAATCCTGTTTTTGTGCAGAAGAAAGTTGCTAAATTCTTGAAATTTTGTAGGATTATGATAGAGGCAGTAAACCAACCTAGAATGCAAAAATGGAAGCTCTTGGCCTTCAGAGCTGATATTAAATCCCACGTAGCATTCTCTTGCCATTGTGGATGTTGTCAATATCTCAGGGCTCTTGAAGGTAAAGCCTGCGTTTAGCACTTGGGATAGTCACATGAGCCTCTAAATCCAGAGCGGAAATTGGAAACTCGACCAGCAAAAAAAACAACATTAAGAGTTACCACTGGTTTGTGCAAAGAAAGTTTCTCAATTTTACTTGAAACTCTGGGTCTGATAGAGGCAATAAGGACTTTAAAGGTTCTAGTGCAAAAATGGAGGTTTCTAAGAACCCTTCCCAAGACTAAATGTTTGAGATCCCATGTAGCATTATCCATTATAGACTCTCAATATCTCAGCCAAAGGTCTAGAACCCTGCAATTTTTCACTTAAATTGTAAGTAGCATGGCCTTATTAAGCTACTTAAAAAAAAAAAAAAACTGAACATGAACTCATTCATTATCATCTGTGTGAACTGAAAACTTTTAAAGCTGTAATTTCTTTCTAAGGTGGAAGGTTGGCACAAACACTGCTTCTAATCCTATATATGTTTTTAACTTCGCACACCTCTTGGAGCAACTTAGGATTGAATGTCTTGATCAGGGACACATTCGTGTATCACAGTAAAATCGAACCCAGGTCTATCATACCAAAGGCATGTGTCTTATCCACTGTGCCAGTATTTTATATGCTGCTTAAGCACTTGGAACTGCCAGTTTTTTCTCTTTAGAAAACATCAACATCTCATACATTCCGCTCTCGTGGATAGAAGTGTCCATCATATGCGCATGCTCGATAGTCTCTGCAGAATTAGTAGGGTCATCGCGGGTACTTTTTTGCCTACTCTTTTATGATTGACTGTGAATTCAGAGATGCTTCTTCTGCTCACTCTTTTCACCTTCTGATATAGCAGAGAAAGCAGATGCAGAGTACAAATTGCTTTCTAGATGAAAGCCACCTGTGAGAATTTTCTTGCTTCTTGTCACCAGTTCACCTTCCTCGGGCTTTGAGGGTTGATGTTATGTAAAGCTGCTTGAAACAATGTGCATACAAATTACAATGTATTGCTACATCATGCTGGGAAGCTGGATGGAGTAGCCTAAACTCGTAAAAGAAAGTTTTATTCATAAAAAAAAGTCAAAAGGTGCATGTATTGCCACACATTTAGCTGGACAAGAAAGTTCACTACTAAATATACTGTCAAACTTCGGAACCAGAAACCTAAATTGATCGCGTCCCACAAAAGCCTAGCAAATCCCACCAGCATGTATCATCCTCAGTGATCTTTCAGTCTGAGTCTCGTGCTACCTCCATCCAGTCTTGCGTGTCTCTGCTGCCAGGAACTTGATGTTTTCTATGCAGAGGCTTTCGGTCTCGCTCTTCAGCTTCTTTCAGTATCTCCCAGGCTAGTACCTTCTTTCTTGTACCGCTTCCACTCTTGTTCTCGTGTTCGGATCTTCCAGCTCTGCCAACTGCAACATGAAACACTGAATGTTTAGTTCACATGGATTCGAACTGCGGACTCATTTTTAATGTACAGTATGTTCAGGGTCTGATTATAGCCCATCCACTGAGCTGCTCAATAGGAGCTGCAAAGGTAAAGTGAAGTCACACTGCAGCACTCGGTACTCAACTGCTTTGCTGAGCACCCAGGCAGTGAGCTGTTACATGGTGGCGTTCTAGAAGTTTGCTGCATCATGGCTGGTCAACTCCGAATACTCTGCAAAGAACACAGGTTTCCAGGCTTTATGATTGTATTATTACTATAATGTCATATTATTGTGCTGTTCTGATCAAATTCAGCACATCATTGTAGAATTGGACACGACTGTCTTCTTTGGCATGGCGCTGGAGTCTGACTGGAACAGCTTCAGCAGATGATACAGGGTGACCTGAAGAAAACACCACAACATCAAACCTTTCTGCTGCTGTTCATTTAATACGAAGGTACAGTAATGCAGGAGTCCAGTAGAAATGTTTAAATAAAAACTGTGTACATTTTGGTAACACTTAATTTTACATGTAGTTTCTATAGTCAATCATGCATCAGATACATGCAACTAACTCCTTACTTAAATTATATTGTAAGTACATGTAGTTAATTACTCTACTTCAATATTTCATATTTCTGTATTCCAAATTTGATATTTGATACATTAGTATAATTGATTATTATGCAAATTGTAAGTGCTGTGTAAAATGCATCTACAAGTGCTCCTTCAAAAATATAAGTGTAGAGCCATGTGTTTTTAATTATAGGCCTACTTGGCTTTTAGTGTTTGCGTTTGTATTATGTATAAAGTAAAAATAAGGTAACCTAAGGTCCGTGTAACTCTTCACAATTCAATTTTCAGACCATAAAATGCAAATGAAAATGGAAACCAGACATTCATTTTCTTGTTTTTCAGTTACATTCATGTATATTATAGTTACTTTTCTCCTGTTTGTAACGATTACTTGACTAAATTGTGACTTTTAGAAACCAAACATTTGATAAATGAAATCTAAATGATTTTCAACTTCGAATGCTATAATTGCCAGGTACCATTAGCACAAAGGCCGTGGCTGTTAATATTATTTCATTGATGCAACTGCTTTATTTTACAACTGCATGCACGGCTGAGAAATTGTTTAAAAGGTGGAACTTGTTGATTTTTAATGATGAATGACGATTGCCAGAAATGACAGTCAATAAAGTAAAATCAAAGTCATGTGAAATACTACTTCTTACATTAAATAAACTAAATACAAGAAATAAAAAAAAACATGGAAAAGACAAACAAAGCAGGTGACAAACTGAAGTGTGAAACACAAATGGTAAAATGTTACGTATATAAATGCATTTACAGCTTTGTGATGATACAGTGTAGGTATACATAGTCTCACATGACGTCACGACAACACGGGCATTTACTGCCAGCCACCATTGCTGTTCGGGAAAACATTAGAAGAAGAAACAATCTTGAGATTGAGCACGGAGTGAAATGAGTTCGTGCTATATAGTGAAATGTATCATCCCTGATAGGTCAAATGGATGATAAAGTCGTACCAGAGGTTCAGATAAATCCAGATTTGCCCTGCACCGCTCATATATAGATTCCAGTGAATATGAAAGACTAAGCTTTTGTTGGAACAACGACGGAGATTATGGTGGCGAAGGATAAACAGGAAAGAAACTCACTCAAAACACGCAAGCTTGTAATGAAAAGCCCAATGTTTTGTTTTAATGCAATCTAATGTAAACAAATATAAGTTAACACATTGCAGTTTGAAAAATGTCCGCATGTATGAACAAAAATAAGGATTAAAAACACAAACAACCTTGTTTCCACTGTTTAGATCTCACATTACTAGCATTCGATCTCGGATTATGTCCCTATACCAGGTATAATGTAGTTCCGCATTACATTAATTAAATTGCACGCGAGTTATTTATTTTTATATTCATGCACCAAACCATGACGCCCGCAAGTACATGCATATCACAGAAAGCACCGGTGACCTGTTTTCAGGGGAACATGAATTACATTGTGCAGGCTCTGGCTTTTATTAGGCCAGATCTAGCATCATGCCTCTTCGCTCTTAGTGAGTTACTGTCCATTGATCACTTTGACAAACGTCCACCAAACCAACCCCACGTAAATCTAGATCGTATGCCTCCAGTGATTTCCAGACTCAAAATTGCTCACAAATATGAAAAGATTCACTCACAATACCAGATAATCGTTACACACATGAAAATGCTGTATATCTGAGGCAAAGCTCATCATCATCGCTGCAGTGCTAATGCCTTCCTTACCGTATATCATCGGATCCACACCATTTATGAATGAAATTTTCGCATTGTACCTCTCTATGCTTTTTTTTGATCGATCTCTTTATAATATGTATCACTTTGTCTTTCATGATTTGCAGTAATGATATTAAACAGAAGATAAATATTTGTTTGTAAAACGACATTCTCTCTGATAAAAAGGTCTTTAAAAACCTTATGATCACACAAGTTTTGCCCTCAAAGACGGCGTCTTACAAGGGAGGTCACGTAACATTAATTCGCCTGTGGAACTATGTATAGGAGGATAGGCTAACGCCTTCAGATAACCCTCTTTATTCTCTGTCGTACAGATTTATGAAACATTATTATTCTAATGTAGCCTGTAAGACATCGTCCTGTATATGCTTAGATATGAGATTAAAAAAAAAAAACAAGACAGCAGTTAATGACTTTGGGGCTGGTGGTTCACGGAGTATAAAAATGGGAGTGGTTTGTTTGCTGCAGGTGCTCACAGTGATACCTGCTCATTGTAAACTCAAGGTGCGTAAGTAATGGTAATAGTGTTGAGGTTTAATTAGAGATGTATAATTAGCATGTTACTGGCAGGAGAGTTGAATACATCCTCTGGTTTTCTCTAATATGCACTGGCCCTTGCGATAGCTGCCAGGTGAGTTCCAGTATTTAAAGAGTTTTCTTAGAGTTAACGGAACTGGATTGCTTAATGTATGTTTTTCAGTTTGTTTCTGAGGGGGCTGCTATTATCATAAGGTGAGTGAAGATGTGTAGTTCAGTGCTGCAAATATCCTGTGGGTATGTCTGATTTTCAGTTCAATTAGTTTGTTTTGATTCTTAAAGCCCTATGAGTGCCAAAGCTTGCAGCACTCTGTAGGCCAAAACGCGCGGAAGTGAGCTAGCATTTTAGCGTTCCAGCACCGGTTCCTATAAAGCCTATGACGGGGATTTTGAATGGGTTTTTGCTAAATCACCTGAAATAAGGTCTGTGCGTGAACAGAGCCTCTAAATTTTACACGTTTTGATCTATGACGTGAACACACGGTTATAGTCCTGCTTGTTTTTTTTTTAAACTTTATTGAGTCTCGATTGTGCTCTTTCAAATACTTTATATAGGCTTAAAAGTGTCTACATTTTGGATTCACTTTGTAAAGATTATCTTGCTAGTCAAAACGTGTAAGGGTCACAACCCTTTTGTCCGAACAGCCTGCTTTCGAGTTCTTTCTAAACTGACTTAATTTTGTTTCTGAGTAAAAGTGGTTGTTGCTTTGGTTTATGAATATGTCTTTTGTTTCAAGTGTAAAGTCTGTTGTATGCGAGTGGTTTGTGTTGTCTTTTTTATTGGATCACTGAACGGGAGGGTTGGCTGTGGTTATAATTTATAAATCTTCCTCTTTGTTCAAGGGAAGGTCTTCAGAGCGACTGAAGAGCAAAATCATGTTCAGCCGTTACCTTTGACCTTCATCCAAACCAGACAAACTTATTTACAATCCAGGACAAACAGGTGAGCTGTGAATGACCCTTGGTTGAAGCTATCATCTTCAAACAGCCATTATGCAATATATGTGCAAGTTTGTTGTGTTCTCAGTTAATTTCAGAGTTGTCTCCATGGATCCCAAATTTGTGCCTTTTGATCAAATGGTAAGAGCCAGATGTTTCACCATTTTGAGTGTTCCGACCATAAATTAGAAGCAAATTAAATGCAGGTTCTTTTAAGATGCAGAAATTTCAACTTCAATGACTGCTTTTAAATGTTTATTATTGCGGTCTGTCTTGCAGTACAATCCGCTCGGGAAGGTGAGTTTGCTTCGGATGTAAGACTTTGAATGAAGACCAAACTTTTACTTTCTTTGCAGATTTTCTCTGAGCTGTTAATTTGTTTTAATAGGACAAAGATAATAACCGGATTGGTCAGTGGACAAATGTTTCCTCAACGAGACTGATATTTGAACCCAGAGGCTCAGATGCGGAATGTACACCCTAAAGGCTTTTATTGCTGACCGAGAAGTCTCCCAAGTTTTTGAGGTGAAAAAATACGGTAAGTTGTTCTGTATGTGCAGTTCAATGACAGATCTGAGGCCTTAACCTAAAGCGCTTTGTTTCTGGTTTAGTTTTGCCCAAGTCTGATGTGACTAAACACACCGCAGACCTACAGCGTTACAGTTATGGGACTGAAAGTTGAGTCCTGTGGCAAGTGAATGATGCTTTATTTTCTTGTCTTGTGGTTGGTCAGTTCTTTATTTTGTTCTGATGTTTCCCAGTTTGTCCGTTCCAGTTGTCTGTCAGCGTCAATATGGCTCCAGCAGAGCAGATTCTGGTCCACAGCGTTCTTCCCGGTGAGAATTTAGTTTGCTGCTAATGTGCCGTTTGACACTGATAAGTGTTTCCAGAACCATGTACTGTATGATGTGGCTATTTTTCAATTTGGGAATGCTGTGTGTGTGTGTGTGTCCTACAGCGTGTTGGTCCTTGTTCCAGGCATCTACTGCAGTTTTCTCCAGCTGTTCCTGCAGAGGGAAATGTTCTGATGGTTCCTGCTCAAGCCAGGATCTCTGTGTAGCCTTCAGTGCTGTAGATTCATTCATTAAAAACCAACACATTATGACTTTAGTCTTCTTTTTAGGTCTTCTTTAGGTCTTCTTTTGAGGCCGAAGGACTGGAGGCCAGGAGGACTGGAGGCCGGAGGACTGGAGGCCGGAGGACTGGAGGCCGAAGGACTGGAGGCTGGAGGTAGAAAAGAAAATTTTTTTTAAAAATTAAATACCATCCATCCATCCATCCATCCATCCATCCATCCATCCATCCATCCATCCATCCATCCATCCATCCATCCATCCATCCATCCATCCATCCATCCATCCATCCATCCATCCATCCATCATCCATCCATCCATCCATCCATCCATCCATCCATCCATCCATCCATCCATCCATCATCATCCATCCATCCATCCATCCATCCATCCATCCATCCATCCATCCATCCATCCATCCATGCCATCCATCCATCCATCCATCCATCCATCCATCCATCCATCCATCCATCATCCATCCATCCATCCATCCATCCATCCATCCATCCATCCATCCATCCATCCATCCATCCATCCATCCATCCATCCATATCCATCCATCCATCCATCCATCCATCCATCCATCCATCCATCCATCCATCCATCCATCCATCCATCCATCCATCCATCCATCCATCCATCCATCCATCATCCATCATCCATCCATCCATCCATCCATCCATCCATCCAATCCATCCATCCATCCATCCATCCATCCATCCATCCGATTCAAGGACCCATGGCGCCCGCCCTTGCTCCCCTTTCAGTGTGGCCTCGGGGCGGGCGCCATGGTCCCCATGGCGCCCGCCCTTGCTCCCCTTTCAGTGTGGCCTCGGGCGGGCGCCATGGTCCCCATGGCGCCCGCCCTTGCTCCCCTTTCAGTGTGGCCTCGCGGCGGGCGCCATGGTCCCCATGGCGCCCGCCCTTGCTCCCCCTTTCAGTGTGGCCTCGGGCGGGCGCCATGGTCCCCATGGCGCCCGCCCTTGCTCCCCTTTCAGTGTGGCCTCGGGCGGGCGCCATGGTCCCCATGGCGCCCGCCCTTGCTCCCCTTTCAGTGTGGCCTCGGCCGGGCGCCATGGTCCCCATGGCGCCCGCCCTTGCTCCCCTTTCAGTGTGGCCTCGGGCGGGCGCCATGGTCCCCATGGCGCCCGCCCTTGCTCCCCTTTCAGTGTGGCCTCGGGCGGGCGCCATGGTCCCCATGGCGCCCGCCCTTGCTCCCCTTTCAGTGTGGCCTCGGGCGGGCGCCATGGTCCCCATGGCGCCCGCCCTTGCTCCCCTTTCAGTGTGGCCTCGGGCGGGCGCCATGGTCCCATGGCGCCCGCCCTTGCTCCCCTTTCAGTGTGGCCTCGGGCGGGCGCCATGGTCCCCATGGCGCCCGCCCTTGCTCCCCTTTCAGTGTGGCCTCGGGCGGGCGCCATGGTCCCCATGGCGCCCGCCCTTGCTCCCCTTTCAGTGTGGCCTCGGGCGGGCGCCATGGTCCCCATGGCGCCCGCCCTTGCTCCCCTTTCAGTGTGGCCTCGGGCGGGCGCCATGGTCCCCATGGCGCCCGCCCTTGCTCCCCTTTCAGTGTGGCCTCGGGCGGGCGCCATGGTCCCCATGGCGCCCGCCTTGCTCCCTTTCAGTGTGGCCTCGGGCGGGCGCCAGTGGTCCCCATGGCGCCCGCCCTTGCTCCCTTTCAGTGTGGCCTCGGCGCGGGCGCCATGGTCCCATGGCGCCCGCCCTTGCTCCCCTTTCAGTGTGGCCTCGGGCGGGCGCCATGGTCCCCATGGCGCCCGCCCTTGCTCCCCTTTCAGTGTGGCCTCGGGCGGGCGCCATGGTCCCCATGGCGCCCGCCCTTGCTCCCTTTCAGTGTGGCCTCGGCGGGCGCCATGGTCCCCATGGCGCCCGCCCTTGCTCCCCTTTCAGTGTGGCCTCGGGCGGGCGCCATGGTCCCATGGCGCCCGCCCTTGCTCCCCTTTCAGTGTGGCCTCGGGCGGGCGCCATGGTCCCCATGGCGCCCGCCCTTGCTCCCTTTCAGTGTGGCCTCGGGGCGGGACGCCAGTGGTCCCCGAAATGGAAATGGAGATATACATCTTGTTCGGCTTGAGCCAGGGATCGCAGTGATGCGAAAATCGTGATTCTAGCTCAAACGGTCTAGGAGTTATGCGCAATTTAGTACTTTTAGATTTAAAAAAAAAAAAAAATTTTTACAAAAAAAAAAAAAAAGATTTTTTTTTTTCTTTTTTGTAAAAATCTTTTATTTTTTTTTAAAATGGGAGGAGTTGGGAGTAAAATGGGAGGAGTTGGATCTGGATCCAGACTCCTCCCATATGGAGGAGTGGGAGGAGTTGGATCTGGATCTGAGCTCCTCCCATGTGGAGGAGTGGGAGGAGTTGGATCTGGATCCGACTCCTCCCTGTGGATTTCATGTTCTGCACACCACTTTACCATGGAAGCTTGTTTCTTTTTTCTTGAAAATGGAAAAAAAATGTAAGCCCTCCAGTCTGCTTCTGTTTTAAAGTCCCTGTAAAGTCAAAATTAAGTATGTGTTCTGAGTTTGTCACACCACAGAAAAATGTGTTATTAGCCACCCAGCCAAATTTGAATGATAAAAAAAGCCAACAAGTACATAAAATAAGCTATCAAAATCTTGAAAAAATGAGCAGTTACCTCTGTTTCTCAAACGCTGTGGGCGTGTCCGCTGGCTGCGTGGAAGCCACGCCCACTCGCGTGAAAGCTGTCGACGGTGATATTAGCTGATACCAGAGCCCTGTTTAACGGTCTAATTGCACATTTCAGTACTTCACAGTTCTCAGGCTTTGTAATATGATTTAGCAATACATATATAATATTTATATGTGTTTAGAACTTTTTTTGTAGAATTGCCTTTATAGGGACTTTAAGTGTGATTAAATGTAGACAATCTGTAGTGTGTTTTTGACTAGTTTTATTTCACAGCATTCATGCTGTAAAGGTGAAGTGTGTAATGTAACATCACCATACAGGATTTGTTTTCAGATGATCTGCATCTTTGGTTCAGAGGATAGGTTAGTTGATCAGGCTGGTAGAGATCTCTCATCAAACGAGAAGTAAAGAGTAAAGCAGTTCAAGTTCAGTTTATTAGAATAGCACTTACACAACACACACACATGACCAGTGCCGTACAGAGCTTCAGAAGGAGCAAGGTAAACAAACAACAGCTAAAACACAGTAAAAAGTTAATGAACAGTTACAAAGATTTTTCATTTCAACATCAAACACATCACACACACACACACACCTTTAACTGAATCCTCTGATGTGTTGATAAGAGGGAAGGCCTTGCGTGGCTCGAGGTCAGTGTGGAATAACTGAGTCCTGACGTTAACTGTTGTGTGGAGATGAATGACTGATCCAGGGTCAGACACAGATGAAGGAGGACCACAGCCTGTGATGTGGAAATGAGGACGGTTACTCCAGGCTTGTTGGCCGAAGATAAACATGTTTGCAGTGTGAAGGATTGTGCTGGAAGGTTGTCCTGGGGCATCAGCTTGTGTGTGTGTGTGTTGTGAGAGAGTGTGTGTGTGTATGAGGAGAGGGAGAGTGAGAGAGTGTAAGAGTGTCTGCGTGTGAGAGAGAGAGAGTGTGTGTCTGACACGCATGTGTGTGTTATTTACATGCAATCCAATCCTTTAAAGTCCCCTGTGGTCAAAATCAAGCTTTTAATGCTGTTTACATAAGTATTTGGATGCATGTACATGTAAGACTTCATAAGCAAAAAAAAAACAAAAACGGTGATTCTTTTTAAGGGAAAGTGTGTGAACATCATGCATACTTCACAGTATTTTTTTTATACTTTTTTATTTTAGTTGCTTTTGTCTTTGTTTCACTGGAAAAGCTGTTCCTCGAGGTGATGTTTGATGTTTAATGCACAGACGCGTTGGTCTCGAGGCTTTACTGTAGATCAGTGTTTCAGAAGATATGTAAACTTCAGTGTTTGAGTGATTCCTCAGTGAATGTGCAAATCCTGTAAAAACCTGCATGCGTTCCTCTGTGAACCGCCATCCCCCGTCGAGTCGAGTGTGTGGGTGTGTGTGTGTCAGTTCCAGTGAACCGCAGACAGTTAAAACGGGAAAGATGAGATAAACTCATGATACTCGACGAGTCAGATTCTCAAACCTGCGTGAGAGGATGTCAGTGTGTCCTGGATCAGATTGCACTGCATTAGATTAGATCACATTTCTGCAGCGATTTAAAAGGTAGGCCTATGTAACAGATTTGAGTTGTGTTGCTTTTGAAAACACTTCATAATAAGTGTTGTTGACATCAGCAACAATAAAAACACTTCTACAGAAGTTTACTCTCAATTAAAACACCTTCAAAGTCCGTAGTTGCATCTTATGTATTTAATGTACCCGAGTGAACGCGAGATGAACAGTATTTTCAGGAAAGTGACGTTAGCTTGTTATTTATGGATTAATATGGAAGCTTGTTTCTATGGAAGCTTGTTTCCGCCACTGAATAAAAAAATAAAATAAATAATTCTGACTTTATATCTTGCAATTCTCACTTTATATCTCGCAATTGCGACTTTATATCACCCAATTCTGACTATATCTCGCAATTCTGACTTTATATCACGCAATTCTGACTTTCCATCTCGCAATTGTGAGGAAAAAAGTCAGGAATTGTGAGATAAAAGTCGCAATTACCTTTTATATTTTTCATTCTATGGTGGAAACAAGCTTCCATACTAGCTTCCATAGATTTAACATAACGCTAACATTGTTAAATCGGTTTTGTGACAAAATGATGATAAAATGTATGGAAACTTTTGTCTGATAGAAATGTTGTTCCTGGACCAACAAGGATGTTGATTTAGGAACATGTTTTGCCTAACCGTCTGATATTTGTAAGCATTAAAGAGTAACTAAACCCTAAACCAACTTTAATGTCCATGTTCCGCCGGAAGTGATCGCTTGACGTGTACATCACTCATTGTTTACACAGGGATTACGAAGTTTTCCTTTCACTAAACGTATTTATATATATCGAAATAGCCTTCCATTGGGATTTCCTGTATATCTAAATATGTTTAGATCTTCACAATGAAGGGTAACACTTCCAAAATCTCTCGAGAGATCACTTCCGGCGAAACGTTGGACATGGTTCAGTTGGACATTGGACAACTGATTCAGATCACTTGGACGTGGCTGTGGTTATACGAGGTAAAACGATATAAATACTGTTCGTTTTCTCACACAAACCACTCGTTTCGTGTCTTAGACCATCAATGTGTACTTACATTTACGAGTCATTAAATCATGTTTAATTTTGACTTCTCTGTGCATGCTCTTTGAGGTGGTGACCATAGACCTGCATTATATGACTGATTTGGACCTTGACCCAGTTGGACCCCATTGAAGTCCATTATATGGAGAAAATCCTGGAACGTTTTCATCAAAAACCTTCAAAAAAGAAAGACATGGACATCTTGGATGACATGGGGGTGAGTAAATTATCAGCAAAAGTTTTTTTTAAAGTGAACTAATCGTTTAAATTAAACTAATCGTCGAGTTGTGTTCCAAAATTTAGAGTTGATATCACAAAAATGTAATATCAAAACTGTTCTCACAGGATGAAACCTAATTTATAATGATCACTAAAATACATGATAAACTGATCACTAATACTGTGTGCTGCATATTTTAATGTGTGCTGTAAAAACCGCATTGCTTACAATCTATTAGAAGGATTGTTTTTAACATCCTCTTTTCATTTGTAATTCAGTCTGCATCTCTATTTCCATCTTCATTTCTATTCCTCTGGTTTCCGGTCGACTGCAGACTCGCTTCTCTTCTCTTTTAGTGTTTTCTGAAGTCGACACTCAGAAGGTGCTTTGCGTCTTTGAATGAACTTTTGATGGATATAAACACACAAGGCTAATTCGCTGGTGTGCTTTTCCTTTCAGACAAAGGTAATTAGCAGCGCTGTTGCCTCTGATTTAGTCCAAGGTCTGTAATTTATCATCTTTATGCATAATGAACGAGAATGGAGAAACACGAGCAGAATTCAGATGAGAAGCAAGCCAGACGCAGAGTTTGACGTCTGCAAACTCATTTCATGCAGCGAACGAGTGAGAATGCTTTAACTTTAAAGACGATTGACGTTTGAGTGCATTGAGGAACTTTCCCGCCAGATTGCGAGCGTTTGATTGGCTGTTTGGAGTGTTTTCCCTTGAGAATGAGTTTCTCAGACTGAGAACTGGTATTAAGAATGACATGGATTTCCTTTAATGATAGAAATTAGCATTTTAATTGCAGATTTTAGATGTTAAACCTTTAGAGAATTGGCTCTTTGCTTTAGTGATGGTTTCTGATGAGAAAGCATATGGAGAATATTGTTGCATGGCCGTGTAATGTCATGTTTTATCTCACAATCTTCGTTTTTGAGCATATCAAAGCATTTCTGCTTGACCTTATCTGTATTTTCCTGTGTGTGTGTGTGTGTGTGTGTTTTCAGATCTCTTAGTTTAACTAGAAATCGCTGTCATGAAAGAGATTGAAGCTCCATCAAGATTTTAATTTTGAAAAATATTGTTTTCTCTTTATTTTATCAAAATTGCAGCATTACATAGTAGATAAATAGATATAAAATCAATAAATTCATAATTTTATTCAGCAAGGACATTAAGTTGTGACATTAAAGACATTTATAATGTTACACAAGATTTCTGTTTCAAATAAATGCTGTTCAATTTATCAAAGAATACTGAGAAACAAAATGCATCATCGTTTCCACAAAAACATTAATCAGCACGACTGATTTTAACATTAATAATAATCATAAATGTGTGTTGATCATCAGATCCTCATATTAGAGTGATTTGTGAAGGATCATGTGACACTGAAGACTGGAGTAATGATGATGAAGATCACAGGAATAAATTACACTGTATATTCACATAGAGAACTATGGAGCCCAGCACAATTCGTTCTTTCATTTAATTTTTTTTTTGGTACTAATTTAATTTCCTCGTTTAAAATGAACTGTGCACACAATATCATTCTTCATTATCTCGTTTTACTAAATCACGTCTGCTAACTTGTTCCCTTGTTTTGATTTAAAGGCACAATATGTAAGATTTCAGATTAAAATATCTAGAAACCAACTGTGTTCTATGTTTTAACATAAAATTCCTACATTTCTGAAGATTAAATGTAAACTATGTACAAGTTTTCGTAGTAAACATGAGATATCTTTGCATGTAATGAGTCTATATAATATATTAGTTTCACCTTTTAAGTTGAATTACTGAAACACATGAACTTTTGCAGGATATTCTCATTTTCCGAGTGTGTTTTGTAGATCTCCGAGTGTTTAATCATTATACTGACGAGGGCAAATGAGGAGAAACGCCTTTTATAGCCCAGAGCTATAGTGTGTTTGACGCGTGTGTGTGTGTTTGTGCAGTTAAGCGTGTGCTAAGTGCAGTGAGTGTGTGTAGATGGTAATCAGCACACCTGTTCCTGTGGACATTAATGTGGAAATGTGTTTCTCTCGCATGAAGACTGTAATAAACCGAGAGCCAATCATCTCTGTGCAAACAGTGTCACGCTTAATCATTTAACATCTCATATTCACAATATCTTCAGGATGCATTAACACACAATACTGTACTTTAATGAACACAAGTGATGTTTGCTGTTAATGAAACTACAAGTTCAAATAAACCAATCAAAGTAATATGAGGGATGAACAAAAATGATTATCTGACAAAATTATTTGGCAAGAAATGGATTTATTTAAATTCATGGAGAAACAAAACGTTCACAGGAAAAAGCAAACATTGACAACCTAATCAGTTATTAATATTTCATTGGTTTTTGCATGCGTTCATAATTTCATTCAGTTGGCTGACGGTCTGGTCAAATAATAATGTTGACGTGTAATTTCGTTATTATCAAAAATAAACAAGCCATGTGTTACAAATTTGTAATAATATTTACATAAATGCTGGACATTTATCATTTTTGGACACTTCTGTACATTCTGGTGTTGACACATAAAACTAGATCCTTTTTAGATTCTTTTAATAATAGACTTATTAAGTGATTGGGCTGCAAAAGTTGGGTTTTCACACAAAATTTGATTTAAAATGTAGCAAAAAAGTAACCATTTTAATGTGACCTCAATAGTCTGTTCTCGTCTAGATCTCTCTGTAAAGCTGCGTCGAAACACTCTGTGTTGTTAAAAACACTATATTAATAAAGCTCGACTTCGGTTAATGCATTAACAGAAACAGTGAGCAGTCATCTTTAATGTTAGCTCATTACAGTACAAGCGTTCATTGTTTGTCCATGTTAGTCTCAGTGCATTAACTGATATTAACAGAGACAACTTCTCATTTAAAACATGCAGGTTTGTTTGTGTGAAAGAGAGAGAGTGAGTGTGTGTAGGAAAGAGAGTAAGTGTGAGAGAGGTTGTGTGTGTTTGTGTGAAAGAGAGAGTTAGAGAAAGTGTGTGTGTGCATATTATATTTGATGATATTACATATTATAGCTTATAGTTTGAATCTTTGACATTACTGTGCAGAACGGCTCTGTTGAAAACAGTCGTGCAGCTTAAAAAAATGAAATATGAAGTGTTACGAAATATGAATATAGCAGAAGCTTTAATCCAACTCCATGAAACAAGATCCAGACATCAGATCCAGAACTTTCCACATTATAAACACCGTGATCCGCCAGTGCCGTAAATCCCAGCGTTGAGCAAACATGTCGAGTGTGTGTGTGTGTGTGTGTGTGATTTGTTAGGTGTCCGGCACATTATGAGGGTGTGAGTGTAAATGTGTTGTTGTGAAACAGACCACGAGTTCACGGCTGCTGAAACACGTGTGTGTGACACAGGAATCAGAGAAATCTGTAATGCTCAGCAAGACTGCATTTATTTGCTGAAAAATACAGTAAAAATTGTGAGCTGTTATTATAATGTTAATCATCTGTTCTCTATGTGAATATACAGTGTAATTTATTCCCATGATCTTCATCATCATTACTCCAGTCTTCAGTGTCACATGATCCTTCACAAATCACTCTAATATGATGATTTTATGCTCCAAAAACATGTATGATTATTATCCATGTTGAAAACAGTTTTTGACATTTTTATTTCAGGATTCTTTGATGAATAGAAAGTTCAAAAGAACAGCTTTTATCTGAAATGGAAAGCTTTTGTTACATTAAACACTACCCTTTAAAAAGTTTGGGGTCAGTAAGAATTTGTATTTTATTTTTGGGAAATAAATAAGAAATCAATACTTCTATTCATCAAGGATGAGTTACATTGATCAAAAGTTACAGTAAAGACATTTATAATGTTAGAAAGATTCTAATTAAATAAATGCTGTTCTTTGAACTTTCTATTCATCAAAGAATCCTGAAATAAAAATGTAAAAAACTGTTTTCAACATGGATAATAATCAGACATGTTTTTGGAGCATAAAATCATCATATTAGAGTGATTTGTGAAGGATCATGTGACACTGAAGACTGGAGTAATGATGATGAAAATTCAGAGGAATAAATTACATTTTAATATATATTAAAATAAAAAAGTCATTTTAAATAGTCATAATATTTCACAATATTACTGTGTTTTTTTGGACCCCATTGAAGTCCATTATATGGAGAAAATACCTGGAATGTTTTCATCAAAAACCTTCATTTCTTTTCAACTGAAGAAGGAGAAGACATGGACATCTTGGATGACATGGGGAGAGTAAATTATCAGAAAAAGTGTTTTAAAAGTGAACTACTCCTTTAATAGTGTGGACAGTCATGCCTGAAAAGATTGAATTTGAGAACTTCCCAGACTTCTTTTAGTGTCACTTTTGTTTGTTTTTTGGCCTTCTATTCTTTGTACTTAGTCTTATTTCTTTCAAAATGATTTTTATCAGCATTACCTTAACTAAGTTTACAGTGGTTTGATTTTCCTCATATTTAATTTTTTTTTAAATGAAACATTTTCGCAATATTTTGATCACTTTGACACATATTATGAAAAAAATGACATTACACAAAACAAGCTCGATGTCGGTTTACAATGAATGTGTCCCAGCCAATCAGAACATCCCTGATGTTTTCGTGTTGTGTGGTTTTTTGAAACCACTCCATGAAACCAATCCATGAGCGTTGTGTGTGTATTTAATATATAGTCTTGCATTGAACACAATATCGTTCAGTGTTCAGGCTTACTGACCTAAACATGATTCATGCGCACATGTATTATAAAGAAAAAGAACATTCTGCCTTAAATTGCATCCTTTTTTTTAAGTGTATTAGAAATAGTTACTGATGGGATGTTTTAAAGGATTAGAGTTTTCATTTTCAGGAATCTGCTTTTCTAGTCATGTGGAGATTGTATAGATCTGGAGGTTTATAAGCGAGAGTTCAATCTATAGTTTGTAGTTTAGTACTCGCAGCGTTCGGGACACTCTTCAGAGTGAGAGGATGACAGATGGATTATTTTCTTTGACCCCGAGGTCACCAGTGCTTTTCATAAGTTCGTACACACTTGCAAGTTATGTAGTTTCTCATGACATTACTAATATCTCACATAACATCTCTTTTTTACAGCAAATCTGTTTATGCAAGTGCAACTACATTGTTCTCCGAACTGTTGAAGAACAACAGAAATCACACAACTCATTTCACACTCTTTTTTTAAAAAACATTTTGCATGTGAAATATCTTGAATATTTTGGTAACACCTTACAGGTTCAGTTAATGCATTAACTTTAGTAATACTGTTACATTTATTAATCTTTCTTTGTACTGCTGTTCATTGTTATTTCATGTTAGTTCAGGTCTATTAAATAATATTAAAAGATACAACTTCAAGATTTTATCAAATGCAGAAATGAACATAAAATTATACTTGCTTTAGAAGTGTTTTCAGGTTTACTAATGTTAAAAAACTTACTGCTGATTTACTCACCCCATGTCATCCAAGATGTCCATGTCTTTTTCTTCTTCAGTTCGAAAAGAAATGAAGGTTTTTGATGAAAACATTCCAGGATTTTCTCCATATAATGGACTTCAATGGGGTCCAAACGGTTCAAGGTCCAAAAGACAGTTTCAGTGCAGCTTCAAAGGGCTTTAAACGACACCAGACGATGAATAAGGGTCTTATCAAGCGGAATGAGTCGCTCATTTTAAAAACAAATAACAAAGTTTAAGTTTTATAAGCTCAAATGCTCGCCTTGCTCTGTTCTGTGATGCACGTTCGTGACTCTCCTGTTCATCAAATGAACGAATCTTTTCGAATCATTTGGTTAATGTAACGAACGGAAATGAACGAATTGACTCGGAAAAAGATTTGTTCATTTTGATGAACGAGTTCGAACAGGAGACTCACAAACGTGAAGCAGTTTGGACCCCATTGAAGTCCATTATATAGAGAAAAATCCTGGAATGTTTTCATCAAAAACCTTCATTTCTTTTCGACTGAAGAAAGAAAGACATGGACATCTTGGATGACATGGGGGTGAGTAAATTATCAGCAAAAGTGTTTTTTAAAAAGTGAACTGCTCCTTTAAGATCAAAATTATTCCACTCTTTCCTATTACACTGATTGCTGGCATGTCTATTTAAGTGGTGGTTTGAATTTTGGTTTTAATGTAACAAACATGGAATCAAAACCAAACAATAAAGACGAGAACAACCTAAAGAAGGAACATCCGGGCCGGGTGTCGATCTATATTGGATCTTACTTGTATTTTTTTCTTTAATACTTAGATTAAACGCCCACATTTCTAAGTTTTTTTTATAGAATTGTATCACTAGGGAGCGACTCTTTATGAATACGGGCACTGATCACTAAAAGGGGATTAAAAATGATTCTTCTATCGGCATTGACTACGGAAAACACCTTTTGTAACCTTTGTTTTAATTTTAAGAGTGAAAAATCTCGTATTCAAACACTAATGAAGGGTTTCACTCAATCACACAGAGTCCATTAGTGTGTGCTGGTGACGGATCACACTATAAACGCTGGACGGCAGGAGCTGTTTTCCTCCTTTTAAGGCTTTTTCTAGTTTTCCTGAAGTGTGTGTGATGTGGGCGAACCGGAGCCCCTGAGAGATGCGATGGAGCGTTTCGTCTGTTCATCTTCTCGGGTCGGGACGGCGAAACGCCTCAGTGGCTGGAGTTAACGAGGAGTTGTTCAGGCCTCGCGTCACTAATGCGATCTGAAGTCCAGAAGCTCGAGCGACCCCGTCTCACACTGACCCGATCCTGCTTCCACAGTTACAAAACGATGAGGGGAAACTTTGCTCGTATTAAATAACGTATAGCTTGGAAATGAATAGGGGCAGTAATATTAAAACGGTTTTTACATTGTGTCCTGATTCAGAGGCTGCGTCCACAGAAGAGCGCTGTGATGGAGGATTGCTTGTGTCCAGTAATGTGTGATTAACTCTCTGCTTCAGATCGGGACTCAAACTTTTGTTGTTTTCGACGAACTTCTTTCTTCCGTCCAAAAGTTTTCTGATGAAAACATTCCAGGATTTTCTCCATGTAATGGACTTTAATGGGGTCCAAATGATTCAAGGTCCAAATGAGAGTTTCAGTGCAGCTTCAAAGGCCTTTAAATTTGGTTCATTTCGTTTGTTCAATGAACCAAATAACTTGGAAAAAAGATTCGTCATTTGATAAACGAGTTCGAACAGGAGAGTCACGAACGCGGATCACAGAACAGAGCAAGACGAGCATTTGTGCTTATAAAACTTAAACTTTGTTATTTATTTTTGAAATTAGTAATCGTTACGCTAGATAAGACCCTTATTCATCGTCTTTCAGGACCTTGAACCGTTTGGACCCCATTGAAGTCCATTATATGGAGAAAATCCTGGAATGTTTTCATCAAAAACCTTCATTTCTTTTCGACTGAAGAAAGAAAGACATGGACATCTTGGATGACATGGGGGTGAGTAAATTATCAGCAAAAGTTTTTTAAAAAGTGAACTACTCCTTTAACTCTTTTATTTTCATTATGCCTAACCTGAACAAACATTTTATTACACCTATTTCTTTTCGTTATTTTTTCTCATAGGGATTTTAAAATAGTCTTTGCAAAACGGCCATGAATCAAGCCAATCAGATACAAAGTGAATCACAACAAAATAACAACAACTTAATGGCTTGAGTGAGGAAAATAACTACAATCCCAACAGCATAAATAAAATAAAAAAATATGGAGAAATATAAAACTACTCACATTTTGATTATATACATAAAAACTATTTTTTTGCAAATATGCATATACATACAAATATTTCAGTGTTTTGAGAGAATAGAGAGAGTGACTCAGTTACATGGAAGTGGGCGGAGCTAACAAGCTTTTTTGGCGCATTAGTGTGTTCTGATGGTTTACTTTACGCTCACCCTCGGATATCAGCTCTTTTTTAACCTATTTTTTTGTTGGCCAGGTGACAATATTAATATCTGTAGCACAAATGATGATAGTTGCATGAGGAAGTGTTATCAAAGTATGAGCACAGCAATGCTTGACCTGGTAAACGCCACTACTGTTAGGTTTTTGTGAGTGTTTTTTGACTCAAACTGCTGTACTTTGTGTGTTGTTTGCGATCTACAGTGCTCTGAACCCTCATGCGGGGTCATTCAGCGAGTGCTCGGCTCTTGTGGACTGACAGCCTGTCTGTCGCCACTAATGTCATGTTTAGATATAACATCTGCACGTTTCTGTCAGACATGATGGACTCCAGAGGCCAATGCTTCTGCCCGCCTCTCCGTCGCCACGGTTACCAGACAATTAATAGGCCACACCCACCAGTTTAAAAACAATTCGAACATGACCACTGACGGGAAAGGTGCTATTAGCACAAGTGTTTATTCACAAAACTTCACTGAATGACATGCAGACGAGCTAATACACATGTTCGAATGATTTACGCATGCAAACAGGAAATAATAATTAGACTGAATGCGAGTTATTGAAATAATAGAATCCCAAATATGCATTAAATCATATCTTCAGTGCATCACAATCGAAAATAGTACAGGACTGTATTTTGATATGATTTTTATTTACTTTCAAGACAAAATTACAACAAAGCAAAGCGAAACAAAAGATAAAATCATCTTAAATAATAATGCCCAAAAAAGGTAAATAGAAGTGTGGCTTAATGAAGAAAACTGAACTGAAAATGAATGCTGGAAATAAGATTCAGTCAGTCAGTAACACATATTGCTTAAAAGCGTCATTAGGCGAGCCTCTAGAGCGTTTAATTTTTTCTAACTTTAAGAAAAATATGATATTTTGAATGCATTGTGTCATCTCGTTCGGCTGAGAGCATGAGAAAAGCTGCTCTGAAACTCACTTGTGATGCACTCACTGTACGCTCTCGTTTTATGCCGTCCGATAACTGACCAGCACTATATGTTATGCATTTTTCATCATCATTTATCATATCAAATGCTCTTAGAACTCTGGCGGCCTCGCATAACGAGGCTATTAGTTATAGATCTGACTGTGTTCTTCTGAAGAATAAAGAACATGAGGTCAGCTTCTGCTGTGATGTTTCTGAGAAAGAGCTGCAGTGTTTCTCAAATCCAGACACTGAATAACTAGTTTGATTCTGTTCAGTTCTGGTTGCACTAGTGAAGCATCTTACATCAAATATTCAGAGAACTTTTAATTAAGTGACAAGGAGTGAGAATCTCATTCATGACATTCACATTTAGATATTCATACTAGGCTAGTATTTCACAGTAACACCTCATTGCAGTACACGAGATCCAGGGGGCGGAGTTCAGATTCAGATCTAAGGGGTGGAGACGGGTAGGATTAGGGGTGGGGTTAGGGATCAGGGGGCGGAGATGGGTAGGATTAGGGGTGGGGTTAGAGATCAGGGGCGGAGATGGGTAGGATTAGGGGTGGGGTTAGAGATCAGGGGCGGAGATGGGTAGGATTAGGGGTGGGGTTAGAGATCAGGGGCGGAGATGGGTAGGATTAGGGGTGGGGTTAGAGATCAGGGGCGGAGATGGGTAGGATTAGGGGTGGGGTTAGGGATCAGGGGCGGAGATGGGTAGGATTAGGGGTGGGGTTAGAGATCAGGGGCGGAGATGGGTAGGATTAGGGGTGGGGTTAGAGATCAGGGGCGGAGATGGGTAGGATTAGGGGTGGGGTTAGGGATCAGGGGCGGAGATGGGTAGGATTAGGGGTGGGGTTAGGGATCAGGGGCGGAGATGGGTAGGATTAGGGGTGGGGTTGGAGATCAGGGGGCGGAGATGGGTAGGATTAGGGGTGGGGTTAGGGATCAGGGGTGGAGATGGGTAGGATTAGGGGTGGGGTTAGGGATCAGGGGTGGAGATGGGCAGGATTAGGGGTGGGGTTAGGGATCAGGGGCGGAGATGGGTAGGATTAGGGGTGGAGTTAGGGATCAGGGGGTGGAGATGGGTAGGATTAGGGGTGGAGTTAGGGATCAGGGGCGGAGATGGGTAGGATTAGGGGTGGGGTTAGGGATCAGGGGCGGAGATGGGTAGGATTAGGGGTGGGGTTAGGGATCAGGGGGTGGAGATGGGTAGGATTAGGGGTGGGGTTAGGGATCAGGGGTGGAGATGGGTAGGATTAGGGGTGGAGTTAGGGATCAGGGGGTGGAGATGGGTAGGATTAGGGGTGGAGTTAGGGATCAGGGGGTGGAGATGGGTAGGATTAGGGGTGGGGTTAGGGATCAGGGGGTGGAGATGGGTAGGATTAGGGGTGGAGTTAGGGATCAGGGGGTGGAGATGGGTAGGATTAGGGGTGGAGTTAGGGATCAGGGGCGGAGATGGGTAGGATTAGGGGTGGGGTTAGAGATCAGGGGGCGGAGATGGGTAGGATTAGGGGTGGGGTTAGGGATCAGGGGGTGGAGATGGGTAGGATTAGGGGTGGGGTTAGGGATCAGGGGGTGGAGATGGGTAGGATTAGGGGTGGAGTTAGGGATCAGGGGGTGGAGATGGGTAGGATTAGGGGTGGAGTTAGGGATCAGGGGGTGGAGATGGGTAGGATTAGGGGTGGGGTTAGGGATCAGGGGTGGAGATGGGTAGGATTAGGGGTGGAGTTAGGGATCAGGGGGTGGAGATGGGTAGGATTAGGGGTGGAGTTAGGGATCAGGGGCGGAGATGGGTAGGATTAGGGGTGGGGTTAGGGATCAGGGGCGGAGATGGGTAGGATTAGGGGTGGGGTTAGGGATCAGGGGTGGGAGACGGGGTAGGATTAGGGGTGGGGTTAAGGATTAGGGGTGGGGTTAAGGATTAGGGGTGGGGTTAAGGATTAGGGGTGGGGTTAAGGATCAGGGGGCGGAGATGGGTAGGATCTTTTAGAAGTAAGTAAAACTCAGTGTGGAAATGTGTTTCTGCCCGCATGGATATCGTTGTTTACCCGCATGGATATCTTGTTTACCCGCATGGATATCTTGTTTACCCGCATGGATATCTTGTTTAACCCGCATCCAGTGATCAAAATGAGTTGTTTCTCTGATAAAAGGGTGTCTTTCCTCGAAGCCGGCCGGCCAATCAGATTAGAGCTTTAGATCGAGCAAGAACGCTTGAGTTTTCGAGTCTCAATACGCATCAGTTGCTCAGGGAACGGCTAAACTGCAGCCATTGATGCTGATATTAAATCAAAATTGGTTCATGCTTCCACTTTGCAAGGAGCAAATTGTCCTCCAGCCTCCGAGAGAATCTCTGGCTTCTCTTTCTGAGGGAAAGTGTAATGTGATGAGACTGGGAGACGGAGCGGCCGGGATGCAAACGGACAGAATGAAGCGAGAGGACGATATCGTGCCTCTGTGCTGCATCAAACTTTCATCAGGAATGTTAATAGAGTAAAGAGGAAGGGCTTCCAGTAGATGTGCAGCTCCTGTCAGGACGCCAGCAGAGATATATCTAATTAAAACCAGAGCTGTTTATGGGAATCTGATTTAGCCTGATCTGAACTTCCTCTTTCCTGCATCAACAGGGCCTTTAGATGTCTCGAAACATGACCCGCAGATGAGCAACATTCACATAACACAGATTCTTACTTCAGTCAAAACACCAGATGAATCTTGGCTTCGCTTCTGCACAATACGCCCCATCTCTCATCAGCGACCTCGTTTAATGGATGCATGAGGTCAGCCCACAAATGTGACACTGGAACGTGAAAGTGCATCATAATTCTCCTTGCCAAAGGAGAATCAGAGGTTTTTTGCACCTCACACACCATTAAACATGTGACACTGCTTGTTTTTCTAACATGGGTCACCAATGCAGTCACGAGCATTAGCACAGCGTGACCAATTACACACAGCTCTTCAGCTTTCGAAGCCATAGTCTTAAAAAAGAAGACTATACACACACGTACACGCACACACTCGCACATATAGTTGCACACTAAAAATGCTCGGGTTGTTTTAACCCAACTTTGGGTCAAATATGGACAAACCCAAACGTTGGGTTAAAAATGCAATTTAAAAATGTAACCCAATGGCTGGATTTTTCCATATTTGACCCAAAGTTGGGTTAAAACAACCCAGCATTGTTTTAATACATTTCAATATAAATTTGTATGTATTTTTAACATTATTATTGTTTATTTATTGTAAAAGTAGTATTTATTTATTTTTATTATATATTTATATAATTCAATTTATAATTACATTTAAAATTTTTAAAGGATAATTTATAATACTTATAATACTAATATAATATAATTATAGTTATATATACAGTGTATGTATATATATATATATATATATAATACACTGTATATATAACTATAAATAAAAAATATAACTACATTTATGTATATATAACTATATATAAAATCATAAATAAATGGATAAAACTACTATTATATATAGAAATGTAGGCTAATTAAATAATACTTTATTATAGCAACTTTTAATATATATATTAAACATTATTATAGTAATTAGCCTACATTTTTATATATAATAGTAGTTTTATCCATTTTTATTTATGATTTTATACATGTAAATATATATAATTACATTTTAAATTCTTATAGAATAATTAATAATATTTATAATACTAATATATTTTGATATATGATTAAAATTATATATACAGTGTATATATATATATATATATATATATATATATATATATATATATATATATATATATGTATACAGTATATATATATATATATATATATACTTATTTATATATTATATAATATATAAAAGTTAAAAAAATTGTTAAATCATAAATCAAAAATGAGTTTTTACTTTAATCTCCTTGTTTTCGGGTTTGAAAACGCTGTTGGATGTGCATTTATCTGAGTGTTTGCTATCTTACCATTTATTCAATGCATTCTTGCATGTTTGTGTGTGAGAGTGTGTAGCTCTCGTTCATCTCTTCTGACACGTACAGTAGGAGATCTGTCAGCATATTCTCTGTGATGTTGACGTGTGTTTCCTGATCATTGATCTGCGGAAAAGCATCTCCCAGAACCTGCTGTCAAACCCCTCCATTCATACATTATTCCCTCGTTCTCTCTGTGCGGCCAAAAAGAGGAAGAAAGGGAATTAGGGATATTAATGCAAAGAGAAAAATGAAGAATACTTTTAAAACTGCAAGATTTTAGTTTTTGAATTATGCCCTTTATAAATGTGCTCAGAAGTTCAGTGATAATTACGTTGTGTTTGAAGTATGAAGTTCATTTTTAATATTCGGTACTAATGTGCAGCGATTTAATGGATTGCACTCATTTTCATCTGCTTTTGATAATGTGTCTTGATGCAGGAAAGCAGTACTTTACTTTGACAGGTGGCTTCACAAATGTGTCATTTTTTAACATTTAAAACATGGAAGCTTGTTTCCGCCACAGAATACAAAATAAAAAAGGTATTTGCAACTTTTGACACATAATTGTGACAATTATGTAATTGCAATATTTTATAAATTATGCAAAACACACAATTGCAATATCATGCAATTCTGAATTCTATCTCAGAATTGTGTGATATAAAGTCAGAATTGCGAGTTTTAAAGTCAGAATTGTGAAATATAAAATCACAATTGTGTTATAAAGTCAGAATTGTGAGATATAAAGACTGACACAATTCTGACTTTATTACATGCAATTCTGAGTATATTAAGTGAAATAAAGTCGCAATTACAAGTTATAAAGTCAAAACTGTGTCCTTAGAATTGGAGTTTAAAACTCGCAAATGCGACTTTTTCACTTTATATGCTCAGAATTGCGTGTAATAAAGTCAGGAATTGTGTGATATAAACTTGCAATTGTAAGAAAAAAGTCAGAATTGCGAGTTTACATCACACAATTCTGACTTTGAGATAAAAAGTCTCAATTATCTTTTAAAATGTTTTATTCTGTGCGGAAACAAGCTTCCACACAATAACTCCTTCTCTCCTGCAGTTAAACGAGTGAAGAGTAACTCTGTAGTTCGGGCGGTTTCAAAATCAAAACATAATTTCCCCAAACTCTCAAAGCGCTCGACCAATCACAACACACTGCTCCAGTCGACCAATCAAAGGACTGTGTGCTTTTTAGAAGGAGGGGCTTCATAAACCAATGCAACGTCTACACAAGTATTAGATCATATCTGACAGATGCTTTGAGCCTCAAACCTGCATCTGGTCCTGACCCACTAATATCTGAAGCCTATACGGTTTATTTCCTTGCTTCAATAGACTCGGATAATCTTAATCTGGCATTTAGGGGGTCTATAATCTCATCTTGACCCCCCTTCACGCTGCTGTACCGTCACATCTATCTTACATTAGCCACTGATGACACTCTCACAGAGACAGCAGATTCGGAAAGGGTTACAAAGAACGTTCCGAGTGCAAAACAAATTACGCATCTGCAGCCGGTAGTTCATTTACACAGATGATCATTTCAACTCTGTTTGTAAAAATGAACAAGTCATGATCGCAGTAATGCAATATGGCTCATATTAATTAGTCATTTGCACTGTGCAGAAAGACACTTTTCTCTGCTCCTCAAATACATAAAACATTCGGCTTGAGTAAAGAAAACACTGAGCTTATTTAACCCTCTGGTGCTCTTCACATGTCCGTTTTATTGCAATGAAATTAATGTAGTATATTTTAGTTTGTTAATGTTTTTTATTCAATATTTTGGATTTTTAGTATATTTTATGGTACTAAATTATATTTACACTGTATTTAAAATTAATTTATTCATTTTTTGACCATAGACCTGAAAATTTCATTTTTAACTTAAACTGTCTTAAATCTTGAATGCTTTAAAGCGACAGACATTTCTGAAGTGAAAAAAATATTTTAAAAATGACAGAAATGTATGTTTACTGTTATGAAAATGTGCAAAAAATAAAAATTGAATACTAACAAAAACATGTTTTACTCCAAAATAGTGAGAAAATCAATCCATTAATTTCAACAATCTCAAAATTTGAGCCGGATATCTCAGTAAATGCGTTCAAGTCAAGTCATCCTCGTTTATATAGTGCTTTTAATGATGTAGATTGTTTCAAAGCAGCTTTATAGACATAAACATATAGTTTAAGGTAACACAGATTGAGTGTTCGGTGAGAGTGTGTTCGGCTGCAGTACCAAACGCTTCCACTAGAGGAAATCTGTCTCCCATTCGTTTCTAATGCGCTCATTTTTTGACGCGAGGAACACAAGTGTGACTAATTTTTAAAGGCCATCTAACCTGTTTGAATCATGTCCATGATTTTTTTTTCTTCAAAGAAAAAAAAAACTATTTTCTATTACTATAGTAATACTTAGAAAAACACGTTTTACTCCAAAATAGTGAGAAAATCAAAGCCATAAATCTCAACAAGTTCAAAACAGCATGTGCCAAAACCTTTACCAAGTTTTGTACCATTCCGATGACAAATGCAAAATCTTTCAGACAAAAATGACAGAAGTGTACCAGTCGGTTATTAACCCTGGCATTGCAAACAAGCATAGACGTTCCAGACTCACAGTAGAGGAGGGGCGGAGTTATGAGGTTTGACTGACAGTTTGAGCAGCCAATGGAGTTTCGATGTTTAGTCACAAGCTTTTTTGAATACTTTTCATTGGTTAGATATGCAAAACCCAAATATAAACATAAAAGGTGACCAAAAGTAATGATTTATGGGGGAAAATGAAGGCCTGATATTTAATTTAAAAAGTTTTTAGGGTTAAAAACACAGTGTTCAGTGAAGGCCAAAGTCTGAGTGCCATGTGGACAATGAGGTACAGAAATGGGTCAAAGGGGGTTTACTTTCCCTTAAGAGGGGTTTACACACACGGGTCGTATATACATAGGGGCCGAACCACAGAAGAATCACTGTATATATAACTATAACTAAAAAATATAACTATATTTATGTATATATAACTATATATAAAATCATAAATAAAAATGGATAAACTACTGTTATATATAAAAATGTAGGCTAATTAAATAATACTTTATTATAGCAACTTTTAATATATATATTAAATATTATTATAGTAATTAGCCTACATTTTTATATATAATAGTAGTTTTATCCATTTTTATTTATGATTTTATACATGTAATATATATATAATTACATTTTAAATTCTTATAGAATAATTAATAATATTTATAATCTAATATATTTTGATATTAAAATTATATATACAGTGTATATATATATATATATATATATATATATATACAGTATATATAATATACATGTATACAGTATATATAATATATATATATATATATATATATATATACTTATTTATATATTATATAATATATAAAAGTTAAAAAAAATTGTTAAATCATAAATCAAAAATGAGTTTTTACTTTAATCTCCTTGTTTTGGGGTTTGAAAACGCTGTTGGATGTGCATTTATCTGGAGTGTTTGCTATCTTACCATTTATTCAATGCATTCTTGCATGTTTGTGTGTGAGAGTGTGTAGCTCTCGTTCATCTCTTCTACACGTACAGTAGGAGATCTGTCAGCATATTCTCTGTGATGTTGACGTGTGTTTCCTGATCATTGATCTGGAAAAGCATCTCCCAGAACCTGCTGTCAAACCCTCCATTCATAAACTCGAAAACTCCATTGGCTGCTCAAACTGTCAGTCAAACCTCATAACTCCGCCCCTCCTCTACTGTGAGTCTGGAACGTCTCATGCTCGTTTGCAATGCCAGGGTTAATAAACGACTGGTACACTTCTGTCATTTTTGTCTGAAAGATTTTGCATTTGTCATCGGAATGGTACAAAACTTGGTAAAGGTTTTGGCACATGCTGTTTTGAACTTGTTGAGATTTATGGCTTTGATTTTCTCACTATTTTGGAGTAAAACGTGTTTTTCTAAGTATTACTATAGTAATAGAAAATAGTTTTTTCTTTGAAGAAAAAAAAATCATGGACATGATTCAAACAGGTTAGATGGCCTTTAAAAATTAGTCACACTTTGTGTTCCTCGCGTCAAAAAATGAGCGCATTAGCAAACGTAATGGGAGACAGATTTCCTCTAGTGGAAGCGTTTGGTACTGCAGCCGAACACACTTCTCACCGAACACTCAATCATGGCAATACAATGGCTGTCTGCATTCAAAAACGAGAGATATTTCACAAATGCGCATTATGCTGTCAGGCGGTTGATTATGGTTTTTATGCTTTTTTATGGCAGTCAGTCGTATTAAACACCAGACCATTTCTCTCCCTGGATTTATGTGTGTATTTAGAGAGATTCCGAGAAAAATAAAACATTAGGAAAATGCGTCTGAAATCCACAAAACATCATTATTATGCAAATTAGATGCTATGAACAAACTATAATGCAGAGAGGCTGATGCAGACAATCTTTTGGTGCAGGTATTTGCTATATGTGCTGGTTATAGATTATTGCTGATGATAAATGAATCAGTATTGAAGCGAATCGATCATACGAGGAAAATTATCACAGCGTCTTTTAAAAATAATGTTAGAATATTGAATTATTCATTATGAAAACTAACAAATCGTATTATATTGTTATTTAATGATCACATTGAAGCTATAGGGAAATATCTTTTAAAATAATTAACTCTATCAAATTTATTTTAAATATTTGATCATAATCAGTATTTATTTGGCATAAAACTTTGAGAATCTTGATTAGAGTCAGTATCAAACTTGAACACATAACTGACACTAAATGCAACTAATAAAACTTGAAAAAGTTAAAAACATAAGCGTTTAATTTAATATTTTAATAATACACAGAAGAAAATGTGAAATGCTGTCTGAATAAATAGATTAGCTAAAATGAATTAGACTTTTCCAATGTAAACCTTAACGATCAAAATAATTTGTTGGTTTGAGTAGGGCAAACTCAAATTAAACAAATTAGTTAAATTAAATGAACTTTCATGAGTATTCAGAACTTTCTTTGAGTTCACGAAACAGATGCTTTTTAAGTAATCTAAATTGTTTCATTAATTGTTTTGAGTTTTATGAACTTAAATTTCGACAAACTTGCATGCTTTGCCTTGACACTCAAAGGGGAAGTTCAATGCTAAAATTAAGCATTATAATATGTTTTTTGTGCATGATTTAATATTAAATGAGATTTAGCAGTGTTTAATGCTAATAGAAGAGTTTCTGTTATGTCAAGTTTGAATGTGAATTAACTTCAAAATGTTCAAGTTAAGAGCCATTTCTGCTTATTAAACTTTGAATTTCTTGACTTAAATTTGATTAAAGCTGATTAACTTGAATTTTTGAGTTCTGTCAACTACTTCAAGTTTAAGTGAGAGAGGGCGGTTACTGGTATCTGGACTGGTTACACTATTTTGAAACCAGTTAAGTTACTTAATGAGGTGGTTCATTTACTGTGTTCATTTTCAACACTGATGTGCATGATGAGATTAACCTCTTCGTAAGATAACCGTATCTATGAAATCCTATCTATGGTTTCCGCCACACAATAAAACACTTTAGAAGATAATTGTGACATTTTATCTCATAATTCTGACTTTATATCTCGCAGTTGCGACTTTATATCACACAATTCTGACTTTATATCTCAATTGTGACTTTATATCACGCAATTCTGACTTTATATCTCAATTCTGACTTTATATCACGCAATTCTGACTTTATATCACGCAATTCTGACTTTATATCACGCAATTACAACTTTATATCATGCAATTACGAATTTATATCACGCAGTTCTGACTTTAAATCACAATTAAGACTTTATATCTCAGTTGTGACTATATCTCGCAATTCTGACTTTATAACGCAATTCTGACTATATCTCAATTCTGACTTTATAACACAATTCTGACTTTATATCTCGCAATTCTGACTTTATAAAGCAATTTCAACTTTTATCTCAATTCTGACTTTAAATCTCAATTCTGACTTTATATCTAAATTCTGACTTTATATCTAAATTCTGACTTTATATCTCAATTCTGACTTTATATCGCAATTATGACTTTATATCTCAGTTCTGACTTTAAATCTCAATTCTGACTTTCTGACTTTATATCTCGCAATTCTGAGATAAAATGTTCAAATTTTGAGATGTAAACTCACAATTACCCTTTTAATCTTTTATTCTGACGGAAACAAACTTTAATACCTATCAGCATTACATATACAGTATACAATATTCATTCATATAATATCTGTTCATTTCTCTTACAACAGCAGACAATATAACCAGTAGTGAGTAGGTCACAAAGTTTGATATGACTAACTAAACAAACTAAGGCAGAACAACAAGCAGCTTTGTGACTCAAGTTCTGGATGCTGTTTGTGTCATTGTGTTTTTTTGCTCCATTCCTGCTTTGGACAACACTATAATGTCTTAAAACAAATCCGCAAAGCTTCCACAGGCCCATCATCTCACTTATACAGAGGCCGCAGAGATGTAGAGTGGGAAATCAGAAACATAATCCGGACGAGGATCAAAAGGCTTGGATGGATTGGATTATTTTCTATTGCATCACAGGCCTGAAAGACCTGTTAGATCAAAGGCCGAGATTTTGGTTGGAGAATGATATATGAATGCATTATTGAAATGCGGAGACAGGAGTGAGAAGATGAAGACGGATCCGGTGTCATGAACGGGAACGGCGCGCGGTCCGTGACGGAGAAACCGGATCCCGAGCGCCATTGTGCGGCCGCGTTTGTTTGGATTCAAAGCATAGCAGGAACAATAAGAGCGATCTGGTTAACAGGACTCGGCCCATGACTGATAGTAATTACTTGCTGTCTACGCGTTTAATAATTGAACGTAATTTCAGATCCAGCGCTTTCTAAAGGAAGAGAATGGCACGCTGTCAAACGCTTCGGGACCAACTGTGCTGTTCATAAAATCAAAATGGACAGTTCTTGTTTTCCATGAAATATTGCAGTAGCCTGTTTATTATAAATGATTTTTCCATGCACATATTTTTTTTTTATGTGCCTAATATGAATCATTATAACAGCGACCTCTTCTGTGATGACAGGGCGGATCTGAACCTGTCACTCACAAGATATCCACCAATAGCAAACCACAACCATCCAATCAATTCCAGTAGCCCCGCCCTACAGTTTTTCCTCATCCGAGAAGTTTTACTAAATAGGGAAGAAATCCTCACAACATCCATTTCATCCAAACTTTTGTGGTGAAAATCAAGTTTTTAATGTAGTTTATGTGTCTGTGTTGTTTTTAATACGCTTATAAGTCGACAGCATTGCATAACTCAATCAACGTGTGATCGTCATCCAGTGGATCTCTGAGCGAATGAGTGAGTGGAGGCGGGGTCATTTGCATACCATAGAGCCGCGCATACTAAATGAGGTGAGGGTGTCAAATTACATTTAAGATATTTTAAGGCTAGAAAACTTTTTTTAAGGAAAATACATTTAAATGTCATTTTTATAATGAAAGATACATTATTGACTACAGGGCGCCTACAATGAGATGGACGGGCTCTGTTGTTGTGTTCGAGTCCCTAAACACAACAGAACGAGGCGCCCATCTAAATCTGCTCAGCCTCGACACCAAATCCTCAAATTATTATTTGTCAAAGAACCATCACACATCTGCTCTATAAAAACATCAGTAGATGAAATGTAATGAAATACTAACAAGAGTGTTTGCAGTTCCCCGTGTGTGACCCGAGAGAGCCAAGAAAAGCAGAGCAGACGTCAGAGGACTGGGTGAGTTAAGGGCGATGTCATTTCCTGTGTTTGTACCTTACACTTTAATATGTTAATTTAAGCAAACTGACAGTAATGAGCAAGAAGGCAACACAGGTGTTTAAAAATGTAAAAGAATGACTTTCTTAATGTTCCACGATTCACCGGGGTTACCAAGTACGTGGTTTTCCCGCAGAATTATTCTTATTAATTAATAATAAGGGCTTCTTATTTTTAATTGGGCTACTTTTCACCCTGTGGTGAAAATCAAGTTTTAATGTGGTTTATGTGTGTATGTGGAGTTTTTTATAGGCTTCAAGACAAATTTATAAGTGGACAGCATTGAGGATTTCCTCCTTAAAACTGCAGTGAACCAAAGACAGTCTCAAAAACACACTTTCAAATCGCTGGTGTTTCTTGAGCGTCACAAACCACCTTGTAAACAATCAGATCAACGTGTGATCGTCAACCAGTGGATCTCTGAGTGAGTGAGTGGAGGCGGGGCTCATTTGCATATTCATAGAACCACCCATAATAAATCAAGCAGTGTCGAGTTACATTCAAGCTGTTTTAACTTATTTCAAGGGAAAAAAAAACATTGGGATGTTTTACCCATTTTACATTCTAACAATGAACTGTGCTAGATGATGTGTTTGGTGAGACAGTGAATTGTGTGTAATGCAGACAGACAGTGCATGCATATTTTGAGTTTTGATATTTAGGATAGGGTTGATTTTCTCTGACAATGAGCATAGTTTTGTTACGCAAACCTGGCAACCCTGCCAACTTTCATTTCTACTTTGCAGACGCATTTGACTCTGTTTTGAATTGTGGCAGAATCGTCGCACCTCATAATCTGTGAAGTAAAATCTGCGGCCGTTCGCTTGATTCAGAGGCAATTTGAATCACCTTTCATCTGCAAAGTAGGTGGTTATCGTGTTATGTGGAATGGTAAACAGTCTTCAGAAACATGTTGGTCAGGTTTTGGGAAGCACGGTGCCAAGATTGGAGAAAATGATACGAGCATACCAAACTCTTAACTCATTTTTAACAAGAAAAATGATAGTAATTATGCTTTAAACACTATAAGCCCAACGGACAACATTACCTGAGGTACATTTTTAACAGCCTATTTTGGTAGCCGCACATTGAATCCGCAATCAGAGAGAGAGCCGGAGCCGGACGGGAATAAAGTGTCTTTTATTAATCAGAGGCTGTTTGTTGTGCGTCTTCTCGCCGGTTCTCCATCATCACCACAGCGAACGCAATCAGGCCCGTCGTCTCCGGGCTAATGTTCTGTTTGTGTTGGTCTCGCTCGAGGGCCGTGAGACACACACACTCGTCTGGCCAGGCGAGAAAGCAGAGAGGAAAGCCGATTGTACACTGGAGGAGTGAGAACATACACACATACTTAAAGTGTGACATAAGTAATCAAGCTCAGATTAAATGTGACCCGACCGTACCCCATTCATAGTGAACATACTGAATAACAGAAGAGTGAAAAAAATGTGTGTTAGGCTGTACTATGATATTCATTTCTAGTGTAGGCTACTTCTACACTGTAAAACATGATCAATAAGTTATGACAATTATGTTTTACATTGCTCATTCTAATCAAAATAAGTAAAGCAATTTGTTTTTTGTTTTTGTTACTAGATTCAACTATTTATATCAATTCATCGTCTGGTGTCGTTTAAAGCCCTTTGAAGCTGCACTGAAACTCTCATTTGGACCTTGAACCGTTTGGACCCCATTGAAGTCCATTATATGGAGAAAATCCTGGAATGTTTTCATCTTTTCAACTGAAGAAAGAAAGACATGGACATCTTGGATGACATGGGGGTGAGTAAATTATCAGCAAAAGTTTTTTTAAAAAAGTCAACTACTCCTTTAAGCACTTTTAAACAACCGAAGTGCTGTACAGAAAAATAATAACATGTGGCGCAAAATTACATTTAAAATACAACAATGAAATAAAATGAAACAACATAAACAAACACATAAACGAGTGCAAATAATAGCCACGCAATCAGAACTTAACTTGAATTGAGGAAAGCCATTGCCTTTATATTGCCAGAGGTGTAAAGTCTTAAAAGTCCTGCCATATGTTTATTCCACACATGAACTCAGCCGGATGATTTCACTGATTAGTTCTCCTGGCTGAAGAACTGCTAATTAGCAAATCCAGGTGATTGGAACAAAATACTGACTTTCTGAACCTGGACTTTACACCTCTGAAAATTCTTAAAGGGATAGTTCACCCCAACATGTAAACTCTGTCAGTAATGACTCTCCCTCATGTTGTTCAACCCTGTAATACTTTCGTTCATCTTCCAAACACAAATGAAGATATTTGTGATTAAATCTGAGAGCTGGATCACTCCAGAGGCTTCTATTGTAATTAAAACTGGCCGGCCCAGAAAGATATTAAAGACATTGTTAAAATAGTCCGAGTGACGACAATTATTATTGCTCATATTTATAGGGTTAGTGGGTTTTAAACAAACCTTTAACTCTATTAAACTTCAGTGTGTGCAGCAAACATCAGATCCTGCGGCTTGTGCGTGTGCCATTTCTTTTCTAACTAATTCACTTCACTTGGTAGACCATAAAATGGACAAAAAAGATGCAAGTGAACCATGAACCACGTCTAGAGACTTGATTTGAGATGCAAGATCATTGGTTAGATTCCCTGGAAATGCATCAACAAATCAAATGTATACCTTGAATGCAATGCAAGTCGCTGTGGATAAAAGCGCCTGTCGAATGCATAGATATAATCACCTAAAAACACTCTAAAACACTTGCATAGCATCATGATGTTGAGTTTTGCACATGCACTTCTTCATACTGCAAGTGGCATAATATGACAGAATCTCGAATGTTCCTTTTATAATCAAAGCTGTTTAAACTGCACTTTATGCTGTTTATATGACTAAACTCAGTCATCCAAATATTGTGTTGAGGAAGTTCACTTTGAACTTGAATAATCTGATTGGGTGATGCAACCGAGTTTAACTTTGTACAAAAAGCCAATAGTTGCTCACACTTTTCTCACCACAATTCGTCAACTCTCATTAAAAATGAATGGTCTGGCACTTTAAATCACGGCCAGTGTCAACACTCGCTTAGGTTTGGTTATAATGCTGGCCTGTAGAACAATATTTTTCGAAGTCGTAAATAATTGGCGATTATTGTAGTTTTATACTTCTACGCTGCAATTTTTTTTGTCTTCATAAGTATTTTCTTTCAGTATAAATATCTAAACATTGTTAAATCAAGATTCATCATCATTTACTTAAAATGCATAATGACTTTAGACATATTAAGTAGGGCTGTCAAACGATTAATCATGATTAATCACATCCAAAATAAAACTTTGTGTTTACATAATATATGTGGGTGGACTGTGTATAATTATTTTTATATATATAAATACACACACATGCTTGTATATATTTAAGAAATATTTTTATGTATATACCGTATACAGATTTATATATAATTTATATTATATATAAATATTAATATTTTATATATAAATATTTTTTTCGTAAATATACATGTGTGTGTATTTATATATATACAAAATAATGATACACAGTCCACCCACATATATTATGTAAACACAAACTTTTTATTTTGGAATGCGATTAATCGCGTTTTAATCATTTGACAGCCATAATATTAAGTCTTGTTTTCTGCGACCGCATTGCCAGATATTTGTTCTTGTTTTACCATTAACTTGATACATTTTTCATAAAACAAAAAGTAATTTTGCTTCTCACATAATTGGATCTTGATTTAAGAATGTTTCGATATTTAGGAAACAAGACAAAAATACGAAGAATATCATTACGAGCAATTTTTGAGCTTTTACAGTGAATGTAATGCATTTGCCAAATGCTCTTTCCTGAAGCAACCTACAATATATTTGGGGAATATATTATATAAAAATCCCAAATCCATGACTTTGGCATTGCTAACAGCACCAATTTATCTCAATTTAATAATGCTCTATAAGATGCTTGATCTTGACCCGCAGACGAAAATGTTCTTTGGTGGATTTCAGCCTCCTGCTGGTTTCCGAACACATGTTGCTGGTCAGAGTAAGCAGCTTAAGTGGTGAATCTGACCTCAGGTGACAGGCCCTACTTCGCAACCTGTGCACCGCAAAGCCTCGATACATTATCTGTCCTCCGGCTTCTTGTGGTTTTAAATGACTGCTTTCCATTGTGAGTGTTTCAGAGAGTTCCAGAGAGAGAAAGGGAAGAATGAAACCGGACTGGTTTTGGAATAATAGAGGTGGCGTGTGGCCATGGCTGTTTTTTACAGAGCTGAATGGCGTTCCACAAGCGATGACAAGCTAAACACACACTCCTGATGTGACCTCTGCGATGGGTCGGGACACTGGAGAGAACATCCCTTTGGTCCGAAACAAAGAGGTAAGATTACAAAACCACAGAACGAGATGCCAATCACACCACAACAAAAAGACTCACAATTATAAATGATACCTGTTTAACTTTCATGTTTTGATGACTTATGCAATACAGTTCAGTGTATTTCTTGGAAAATATAAGATCTCTTCTGTTGCTTTGTGGCTTGGTTTCTGATAAGACGTTTTCACAATAACCCTTCGGATTTGATCTCTTCCTTCCAGAGAAAATTGCAATGCTGTGTGTAAACATTTAGAGATGGTCCTTGAATTCTCATAATGATTTAGATTCCACAATATCTTGACAAGTATATTGATGAGTTTCAGTTGATTAATGTTTTAAGCAGTTACTGCTGAGTCATGCAATTTAAAAAACCCACCAGTTTAGTTGCTAATACATGAAAAAACATCATATCCAAGCTATTGGTAAGAAAATAAAGCACTTTAATGTTCATGAATTCTTAGCTTGCACAGTAGAGAAACAAGATCGGGGAATTGCTGCATTAGCTTCTTTGAAAAAAGTGCACACACGTTAAGAATTCATCACAAACCAGTTTTGACATTTCAGGGCTCAAGAGATTCATTGCACACCAGCCTAGTATCCTACAGAAAACACAACTTCAATCAACGTGCACATTAGTTTCTCATCTCTTTTGGAAAGGTGATGACAAACATGTGGAGCATTACATCTGAACGGGAACCGTTGGGAGAACGACGTTCCTGTAAGATTAATGCAAAGACAGGCATATAAAAGAGCTTTGACAGTTTGACACAACACACTGCTGAGGGCACCATTGTAAAGATACATTAAAAGCATGTTGGGCAAAGAGCAAATTAGCCAAAACTTTACATTTTGCAGCGAACTTTTTCAATATATACATATTTGTAGATTTCATCATAGTTATAAAACATACTGTATGCACAATATATACAATAAGAGATGCACAAAACACATTGTAAACAGAATAGCTTGGGCAGTCTTTTGCTAAGCAGGCAAGTGTCATATGTTTGAAATCTCCATTGGGTTCTTGTCCACCATTTCATGGTTGAGTTTTAAAGGAATCTCAATGTCTAGCCTCTTCTTTTTCGGCTTTCGTTTCTTGCAGCAGATAAACGTCACCAACGACACGACGGTCAGAAACAGTCCGAGGCAAGTCACCGTCAGCGCGAGCAATACCATCCTCAGCTCGCCACACTGATTTGGCACTCGTTCTCCTTCCCTCCCTTCCTTAATCGGAGGATCCTCACCATGATTGATATCTGCCCCTCTGGGCAACAAGCTCTGAATGAGCGTCTCATTGCTAACCGTTTCATTCACGAACAGGTTGACCAGTACAGTAGAGTACAGCTCCGGTTGACCGTGATCCCTCACTTTGACCCACAAACTGTAAAGACCTCGATTGTTCAAGGCTTTCCTCAAGGTGATGTTCCCCGTGTACGGTTCGATATTCAGACGATTCCCGGTTCTCCGTCAGTCCTCTTGATGATGCTGTACGCAATCACAGCGTTCATTCCCGTGTCCCGGTCCACCGCATAGACCTCGGTTATCGAGAGTTCCTGGAAGCGTGTTGGGAAGCACCAGCATGAACGATTCGTTGGACTGAGGGAACAGAACAGTGGGAGGGTTATCGTTCACATCTAAGAGGAGAACGGTCACCATCGTGATGCAAGAAAGAGCCGGTTCGCCTCGTCGATCGCCTCGATCCACACGGTAGTACGTTCCCTGCTGTTCCCGATCACAAAGGGGTTTTGGCGCGTAACGCGCCTCGTCCGGTGTCAATCACGAAGATATCACTCCCGTTTAGGATTGACCAACGCCACCAGCCGTTTTCCCCAGCATCCGCATCCGGTAACCGGTAAGCATGCCGATCTCCCCGAATCCCAGAAAGTCTCCGACACGAAAAAAGTAAAGTCCTTGTTGATAAACAGAAGGGCTGTTGTCATTGCGATCCCGGTACGGTTCATCATCACAGTGGCGATCGACTCCCTTCTCGGCATCCCGCGGTCCACGGCTCGCACCGTGAATCGGTACGTCTCCTTTTCCTCGCGGTCAAGAGAAAGTGGACACCGACAAAACCCCGGTTGACCTATCCAAGCCAAAAATGGTGGGAGCGTCGGCACCGAGTAGATAAATAAACCTGACCCTTACTTTCACTGTCCGCGTCGGTCGCCTGAAGCTGAACGAGGAACGTGTTCGGCGGGTTGTTCTCCTCTACCGCGATCTCAGACGAAGGATTGCTTGAAAACCGGAGACATTATCGTTAACGTCCAACACGTGGACCTTAACCACGGTGTTAACTACTAATCCGTGAGCATTACGAACCACAATGACCATTTCATAATCCTGTTGCTGCTCATAATCCAGTGGTTCGGTGGTCTCAAGCAGGTACTCGTTTTTAAAGCGCTCGTAAGGTACGAGCCGAAATGGACCTGTGGTTTCTGAAAACACTCTATCTTGGGTTGTGGCTCTGTGTTCTTGATGGTGAAAGAAGCAATTGGTGTAAACGGTGGCTCTGATTCACTTAAACTGACGACGCCGTCCTTCTCGGACGCGATGTGAGCGTGGCACGACAGCCGGGGTCACGGACAGCTGTCGGAATATAACCATGAACGGTAACCCGTTGCTACTTTCTGGAATACACGCTCGGCCCATTAGCCAGTACGACTAGTTTGTTGAGCTTTCCGGTGTTGCTGTCTATCTTCCCCGCTAGTTTGAGAACCCCAGTGATTGTATCCAAATGAAACAGGTTTCTGCTTTCTTGGGTGACCCGTTCATCTGAAGGAAGTACGTGATTACGCGCTTTCCCCTCGTCTGGGTTCGTCAGACTTGTAGACGAGCCAGTTGCAGGCCTTTCGTGGGTGTTTCCGTAAAGAGTAAGCGTCACTTGCCGACTCTGTAAACTTAAGGCAGTTGATGGTTGACGTCAGTAATGATAATCCTCAGCGGTGGCAGTGCCAGAGAAGTGGCAGGAGTTCCTGCGTCCTCAGCGATTATTATGGTCACGTACTCCGCTTGCGTTTCTCTATCTAGAGATTCTCGGTTATTATGAGGAACGGCCGTCAGCTCTCCGCCTTCAGTTCTCCTGTTACGTCTAATGTGAAAAACCCATACATCGTAGCAAGCACCAGTACGTTCGAACACTGTGGATCCCGATGTCTGGATCCACTGCTGATTGCTCAACGGCGAACCTGGCATTAAGCCAGGAGCGTTTTTCGGCACGGAAACCCTGATTTCGTCGACGGGGAAATGCGGACGGTTATCGTTAACATCCTCGGATTATGATTTTAATCTTAACCAGCTGAAAGATTGCTGAGGAAGGATTAGCACGTCGAGGGAGATCGCGCAGCCTTGGCCCTCGTGGGACTCGGCGCACAGAGTCTCTCTGTCGATCTCCACGGCTGACGTGAAGAGATCCCCGTCGTGTTGTTCAGGGTCACGTACTGCTGGCTGTTCGTCGTCAGGTCCAGACTGAAGGAGCGAGGGGGATCACTGGAAACACCCAAGTTTAAGTCCACAGCGATAGACCCTATGAGTGTCCCTTTAGATAATCCTTCTTTTATCTTATAGATGAGGTGACTGAAATTTGAAGAGCAGGAGAGAGGCCCGGTGTACAAGAGGAGAATGAACAAACCCTAAAAATAAACAACAAAAAGAGTTAAGTAGGAAGCAACAGCAACTAGAAGTAAAAAAGCATTACTTTAAAATCAGAATCGAATACATAATAATCAATTATACATTATGGTTTAACATGGATGTGGAGAGGGTTATAATTTAGAACTTCCACACTAATATATGAATATTTAGCATGATAAACACAACTTCTATAGTTATTTTACCAGTGAAAAAATATTATATAAATCTCTTTCAAACAGTGTTCAATGCTTTTAGAATCGTTTTCTAGTTGGTCATGACAGTGATAGGTTTAAATAATAACAAATGTTTTTCGACAGAAACTATGATTATCAAAAACAAAATTAAGGGATTGTAATGAAACTGCGTACTATGCTCACACAACTAATTTCTGTTAACACACACAAATATTTATAAAAATCCATTAAAATACTTATTAGACTGATTCATATAGTCTCAATCTTAAAGATTAAAGATATAATCCAAAATCATAACATCCATTCAAAAACGTATTAGACATGTCATTATTTGACTAAATGATTCATACACATTTAGAATTGATATTAAGTATTAGGATGAATTTGGATTATATAAAAATCCTGAGATAAAGATATTATTCACAAATATCTAAGTTATTATTAAGAGAATTTCAGTCATGATCTTTCAGTTTTCCGTGAATGTAAGAAACTTACCCATAACTCTGCTTTGCTGCGAAGGCATGTTCCTCTGTTAGTGTTCCACATGTTTCCCGTTCAGTGTTGGCGTCACAGGGAACGGGAGCGGGATGAGTTCACAGTAACAGCCGCATTATGAGCGCCTGTGAGCGGCTGATTCCTCGCCCGCTGCCCGATGCGCGACTGACGCGCTTTACTCATTCGTCTGAGCGATACACCTCGACACGCCCACCGCATGCTAATGAGCTCCGCGCGACCAATCAGCGCGGGAGGAGGAGCGCTAGGAGGAGCTCACTTGCAAGTCAAATCGTTTTTTAAGCGTTTGGAATAGTTTTAGTCTGAATGATTTATTATTTTGTGGTTAAGAAAACACCAGCATGACAGGAATGCAGATTATCTTTTCTACACTTTGGAATTCATCTATAATATAGTGTAATAATATAATTTAAAATAATCATTTGACGTTAATTGCTTACTGGATAAAGCAGCTGCTAACAACCATAAATATGATGTGTATGATTATAGTGTTCACTGAATGGATTCTGCAGAATGCTAAATAACCTTTTTGACTTTAAAGGGTTCTTGAGGTAATGTAGTTTAGAGTAAAATGTTTTGATATTTTATCTAGTTCTTCATATATTTTTAAGAGCACTCACACCACATCTGTGCAACCATAGAGAATAGGGTAAATATGCATGAGTATTATTCCATGTACAGATCAATACTACAGTAAAAAAATAATAAGTTCCCGGTGGAAGGAAAGCAGAGAAGGGCAAGTACAGCTTTTACAGGCCTGCGGTTGAGATTACATTAACACTCAGCTAGACATTAACAAGCTCATAGTAAATATGAGTCACTTTCTTTGCCTCTGCCATTCTTGATGAACTTGTAGAACTAAACACTTGCTTATTTGCTGCATCTTTTTTTTAACACTATAGTGTTTTTTCCTTGCCTTCCAGAGCATCACATCAGTGATAATGTGAGGATTAGTGTTAAAGAATACAAGATGAAGCATCAGTGTAACCTTCTCTTAATCTGTGCATTTTTAACCACATCAACAGATGCTGGAAGTGATTGAGAACATCCTGTCCAGAGTAAAACACACACACACACACTGAGCTTTAACTCAGGATTGATTACATACGGCTGGACTTTGCATCTTTGATGTTTAAGATCAACATATTTATCTTAAAATTAAACTACTGATGTATGTTTTGCCTTCCAGGTGGAAAAATTTAATTTCTTTTACATTCACAGTATCACCAAAATTAACTTTTCTTCTTTTTATGGAATATTAGTTTAATATAAATGATTTTATGCATGCACATCATTTTTTTAAATCCATGTGCCTCTTTAATAATAATAATAAATTATAATCTTTAATGAAAATAATGTTTCTGCCAGTGACACTAAATCCACCAATAGCAAACCACAACCAACAAATCATCCAATTAATTCCCAACGAACACAATCAAGCCCCGCCCAGATTTTTTTTATTGCATAAGTTATACATACAAAATCAGTTCATGATACACGGTTCTATCTTTTCCAAAACAATCACAACGACAGAAAACAAAACAAATATCATGGATTTGCGCACATTTAAATATGTAACTGCATTAAAAAAAGTAAAGCACAATAATAAGTCCTCATTTAGCATTAGAAAAAAACATTTTCTTGTTATTTATAAGTCTAAGGGGAGAAATAAAATAGTTAGATTTAGTAAGAAAAAGGAAGACATAAAGGACTTTGCGTTCAAGATTGCATAAAATAAATCAACATATTCAATGGACAACAGATTTGGGTTTTCATAATGAAAGATAACATATGTGAGAATGTTTGTAGGGCATAAAAACAAAAGAACACAATTCACACATTTGTTCTTGTTTGCGAAGCCGTTCACTCGGATAACGTCACAATGGGCTATGTGCACGCACAAGTTCTGCGTTTGACGCAAGGATGCTCGTCAGTTTCCGGTTGGGGAGATTAAAGCGGAGGAAAACGGGATTATGGCAGAGTCTTCAAAATTTACTGTCAAAATTAACTTTCATACGTTTAGATGTAATTTTATATATAGTTATGTTTATTTAATATAATTTTAAAAAGAAGCATAAACATAACGAGGGGTGTCTGTTTAGTCTGTTTTTGTGACTATCGTTTCTTCAGTATAACCATGGAGTATAAAATTCAATACAATATTCTCGGTATTGCATTGGACTCTACGATCGGCGGAAGTTATCATGCATCCTTACACCTTCACCGGAAATACCGCCGTGCATAGAGCCCATAGAGAAAAAAGACCAGCGCAACTTCCGTTTAACAACGACAAACAGAAATGAGCTCAAATATCCGGATCTTATTCAGTCAATGACGACTCACCTGAGCAAATATCGCTTAATTAAATACTCCGTGTAACTGTGTTGGATGTCGTTTACCTGCAGGCGTTAGTGTTGCGACACACGAGGAACGCCTGTGCTCAATATCGGTTTGTTTACAGGTAGGCTTTCAAAGCTGGATGCAATTCATGTGTAGCTACTATAATGTGTTTACAAGGACCCTTAGGGAAAAAAACATTATTTTTAATTCTAGGCCTACTTGGCAGAATTTTGAACAGATTTACACACCCTGAACGCAACAAAAAATGCCGAGTATGAAACTCATTATGTGAATCGCTTTTGTGCTGAAATAGTTTCCACTACAGGTGTGACAGCCAGCGTGCGTCAGTAAACCTTCACTGTGTGTGTGCGCGTTCTCGGGGTTTCGACACGCCTCGTGAGGGTTAGCGGCTCCAGAAGACTTCAGTTCTGCGGAACAGGATTTGATAAACGGTTTTCTCACTCTTCAGTCCCTCAGGGCTCGTACAGTAGGAGTTTACACCACTCACCGTGCAAACCAACGGACTGTTTGTAAAGTACATTTTGATTTCACACAGTGCTCTGGAAGCTGGTTTCCGCCACAGAATAAAACATTTTAAATGATAATTGCGACTTTTTATCTCACAATTGCGAATTGACATCTCAGAATTGAAAGATATAAACACAATTAAAGTAAACTTACTCTTCTTGCGAGCTATATCTGTTTATGTAAGTTTGTTAATTATTAAAAGATTTAAGTTTTAACCTAACTTGTTAATTCAAGTGACTTAAATTGAGTTATTCCCTTTTTTCACCTTTTATGTATATTGCAAATGGGTCAAAGACGTGACGCTTTTTCTGTCCAACTGAACTTTTTACCAATTAATAAACATTAAAATGAATAAAATTATAACATGTATGTCTACCACTTCCCTTATACATATGCCCACTCTTATTTTAAAAAAATTGGTTTATTGGCATTTTCTGCCACCTGAAGTGTGAAAACATCATGTGGGCGACCGTTCGGCCTTGACTTCTGTTTGGACAAATGGCTTTAAATCAAACTAAAATAATTTAAATATAATCCTTACACTATTTGGCATAATTTTAAGCTTGTTTTTCCATTAATTGACAAAGTTATGAAACATTCGTACACACATTTCAATCATAATAAACAAATCTTGTCCGAAGATGTTCATTGTCTGAAATATCATCTGGGGCGACCATCAAGAAAATACAAATAAGGGTCTTATATTTTGATAATCATCTCAAAGAGGATGTTGCATCTGCCAGCCTCATGGTGAGGTGTCTACAGAGACAACTAGCATGTGAGTAGTCGCTCTCATCCTCTTTAAAACTGCTGCAGTGTATACGTCACGTTTTTGTTATCACGTGGGGCGACCAACCTAAAACTGTAAATGATAAGTTTTATACGCAAATCTTTATTTTTAATGTAAATTTGTCAGTGATATGTGGTGAGAAGAAGCTAGCTTGGGTTCTATAGCTAAGCATTAGCATGTTATACTTGATTAAACTTGAAAACATCATGTGGGGCGACCGAGCATCATGTGGGGCGACCGCCACTGATTACTTAAATGATAGAAAACACATATCATGTATTTGTAGTTACTGTATGCGAATGTTTTCATTCATTGTATGTGTTTAGTTGTTTTAAATAACTTTCTACATTTCACCACATATTTCTTCTAAATTTCAATAATTTCCATCCTACTTCAGAGAGGACTAAGCTTCTTTTTGATTATGTTTTTATCAGAGAAATGTGTGAATATTAAGCATTCATTCTACTTTTTCCAATTCCTTTTCTAACTCTGTGTATGTTTGAATATACTTTTTTTCTAGATGGCCCCACTAACAAGCAAAGACAAGACTGCTCGCTACAGGCAGCGGACAATGCTGTTCTACGTGTCTGCTGAATGCTGCTATGTTCAACTGTTAAATGAAATAAATAGTTATGAAAAGGCAAACATTGTATGTTTAAGTGATGAATGAAATAAAAATGAAAATGCTGTTCAATCTTATGTCCAAGTGTTTAATGCATTAGTATTGAAAATAATATGATGGTAATGTGTCAAATGAAATAGTGAGGAAACTGTTAATGTTATTAACTGTTAATGTAAATTTGTCAAATGAAATGGATATGCTGATTCTTTATAAAATGTCATTAAATGTGTTTAACTATCAAAATCATTGAATAGTCTTAATTGCCTGCTGTTTTTCATCATGTGGGGTGACCACTTGTCATGTGGAATAACCAACCATATTCAATTATGCAGTAAATTAAAAAAATATCCATTTAGATTGAAATATAATTCATTGGTATAACATCAATAAGTGGATACTATATCTACACATTTTAAATCAGTTTTATGGATTAAATGAGTAAAACAAATATGTAATTGCTTTATGAGGGTGACACTGCCATTATAGATAAAAATGTTTTAAACATCATTTGCAATAAATGAAAGAGTATATCTTTCTTAAACAGTTCAATTAATTACTGAATACTTCTTAAAATGTAACTTACCGGTATGTAAAGGAAATCTATTAATTTTAAGGTAAATTACAGTCGCCCCAAATGACTTTTTTTAAGGCTCGTTGCCCTATTCATTTGAGTTTAAAAGCACTAAAATATCTTTGTTTGAAGTTTTCACACACATGCATGTGTAGATTACACTGCAAATGTTTAGAAAATAGCCAAATATATTGTTATTTCAAGTATTTTAAAAATGGGCCTCTCAAAGGCCTTATACGTCATTGACCCAAATGTATGTATGAGTGTGTATATATATATGACTGCTTGCGATTTTGAAATGCTTAATATGTTGTTAAAGACTTTAAAAAAAATGCTTAAATCTGAAAAGTCAGAACCGATTAAGTCAGTTGTTGTTTAGGTTTTGCATTTAAAAAATAAAACACATGCATGGATTAATCATTTGGTATCAGATCAGTGACATGCAGCAGCTAGTTGGTCAAACTAGTTCTTAAGACACAGTTCATGCAACTGACCGCTGAAGCTATAGTGTTTCTGGCCTACAACTGATTTTTTTGTTAGTTATTTGCATGTTAAAAAAAAGATTTTAAATGCATTTAAAGTTGCTCTGCATAGTTGTAGTGTAACCCCACCACATCAACTCGAGAAACAAATATTTGCTTTGTGTGTTTTATGTGCTTTGCTTATTGTTCTCCTGGTTTCTGTTCCTCAGGGAGAAAAGCTTCATTCAGTGAGAGTGACAGAACATTCATATCGCCTTTCTTCTGTCTGGTGTTTCTAAAGCTGCAGGTAAGAGGCGTTTACAGGTCGAAGCATGTCTTTGTGACACTCTTGCATCAAATAAACACGCAAACGCAATGCATGTGAAATTATAAAAAGAGAAATGAGAGTATGACTAAATGTGGAAGCTTTCTAGTGCTGAGATGAAGACATTTGAATGCATTTACACATCAGCCGTATGGTTTTATTTATTCAGAAAATGAGATGTGGGCACATGATGTGTGTGTGTGTGTGTGTCGTGAGCGAGATCTCATTTAATGCTGGCTTAAGGACACAGGGAGGCTGTACGGTAAACACTGATTGCCAGTAAATGCAGTGAATGTTGCATTAGATTTCAGGCCAGATGTCATGATACTTTGCTCTAGTTTTAATTAAAGCGCCTTTAAGCTACATTGATAGCAGAGCTCAGGATATATGAGGAACACGAACACCCATGGGGAACACCGAGAACAACAAATGTTTTACACTCATTTCACATTCAGAATAACAGATTGAAAGGGTGCAAATATAAACTCAGTGTTCGTCAACTCATTTCAGACTGCAGCACACTAACACTTGTGCTAACACACACTAACACTCTTGTGCTAACACACATGCTAACACTAACACTTGTGCTAACACACACTAACACTTGTGCTAACACACACACTAACACTAAAGCTTTCGCTGCTAGAAAACAACATGTATTTATAAATCTTTGTTTCTTAATAAACTGCAGCTTTATTATTTGTTCAGGTTTGTTCACAGTGTATTAACTAATGTTAACAGATACAACCTTTAATTCTAAATGAATTAGAAAATGTTGAAATTAATTTAGATAAATAAATGCTATAGAAGTATTGTAATTCTTAATTCACTTCAACTAAAGTAGTTAACTAATGAAATCTTATTGCAAAGTGTTACCATATAGATGCTTACATATTATATCTTAAGCTGAAACAAAATAAGTTTATTTTTAAAAATATTTTTATTTCAGTTGAAGTGTATTTCAAGGAAGTATGGTTTTATTTTTATTTAACTATACGAACCCTGACCTGGACACCAGCTTTGGGAATTCTGGGAAAACCTTTGCAACCAAAAGTGAAGTTTTTCAGTGCTATTGATCCCAGTAAAGACTTACAGAAACAAACATGCCTTATTGCTTTCCCATCTCGCTCTGTTAAATGAGCCTTTAATTTCACACGTTATACAGCATGAGCTGCATTAGCACAACACTGAGCTGGATTTGTGTTAAGTCTGTGAAACATTAATGCAGCAGCACTTATGCATAATCCGCGTCTCAAACACTCAGTGCGACATTAAAACCCCAGTGATCTGCAGGCCTTCATTTATAACATCTAAGATCCTCCCTCTATCAATAGCAAATGATAGGAAATGACATGCACTGCTGAAAATGTATAAATTTTATACCCAGTAAAAAAAAATTCATGATTTATCACACCAAATTTTTTTGGTTTGTCAAATGAACTTGGATAATTAATGTGGTTCAGATAACGTAATATTTTGAATTTCTGTTGATTAAACCAATCTTCTTTGTATTAACTCAAAAAAAAAACCATTTTCAATAAACTCAACATTTTAAGGCAACAAGGTAACTTTAATTTAGTTCACCGACTCACCACAAGGAAAAACGTTTTCCACGTCAAAGACCGCTTTTTAAAATTTGAACATTGGTGTGGATTTTAGTGAACATATACTCACCGTTTTCAACGAAAATGAAAAAAAAAGAAAAAATAATTTTGTCCGTTTATTAACGCGATAACGAAGTTTTAGGGGCCTGAAAACGCAGACCGGTTTCAATGCACACGTTTTTAAAAATTATACCGTTGTCGACTCTAGACTATAAAAATGATGTGTGTTCAATCTACATGTGTGTGTGTTTCTTTAGAAAGTGATATCGCCATCTACTGGCCTGACAGCAGAACAGCTACAGCGTCTCGCGGATCCGTGTCGTTTTGACAGTGTTGTCGTCTGTTCGCCGGAAAATGCAAAGGAGAAACTTATCCATTTTTATTTCATCACTGTCGTTTAAATCTGATGAAAGACTTATTTCTTGAAAGGGTGTATTTATACATTTCTTTCGTAAATTAATTTTATTGAGAGGATTTTTAGGGATTTATTTATTTTAGTTGGGGAAGGATCTTTTTAAAATGTATTTATTTATTTGTTTTTTCAGTACATTTATTTTATTTTAGTGGTACACATACAAAAGTTAAGTCCGTAATGTAATTTAAGTTGAAATGACTTACACATCCAAAGATAATTGTACTTAATTTAAGGCAGCAATGTTTTTTTTTTTCAGTGTATTAAACTATTTTATTGGATGGGTTATTTCCATATTTGGGTGTTTTTAATTGAATTCTGTGTCCAGATGTCTTTTGAGGACGATGCAAATTCTTGATTTCATGTTATTGTGTAAGTTCATTACCAGGTTTTGAAAAGTAAAGCAAAGTAACAAATGAATCGTAGTAAGTTTCACTGTTTAAGTGTTTTCTCACACATGATCTATCGATGTGAAGATCTGATGCTGAATAATGAAGCGAAACTGAACGTGTGGCAAGAAAACACGAGTGGAATGTTTTGGCTTGTTTACAAACCTTGAATTAACACTAGTATTTATTGCTATAGTCCAATCATGGCATTATAAGTGTTTTACAATAGCATCACCATGGTAACATATGTAAAACCAGTGTGTTTATTGTGTGTGTGTGTTAGGTATGAAAATCAGAGGTATGAAAATCATTTTTAACCTGGCTTTATTTATTGATTGTTCAGAATTCTGTTGTGGAAATGCATACAAATTATTAATAAATAATGACTCATTGGCTCATTTAAACATACTGTCATCATTTACTCAGTCTCAAGTTGTTTCAAACCTGCATAAATGCACCTGCTTTTCGCTGAACGCAAAAGATGATTGTAAACAAAAAAATGTGGTCCCCATTGACTTCCATTGTATTTTCCCCCATACTATTAAAGTCAAAGGATCCATCAGACTCTTCGCCCATGCAGTGTAGTTATGCTTATGGTATTTGTGTTTATATCACTTCCACAGTTTATCTCGTTCATCTTTAATGGGGATGGCAAATATTTTATTCAATATTGATTTAAAAATAATTTCTTCTGATGAGATCCACTGCCATCCGCTGGTGAAAGATGGAAAAACACTCAATGTTTAATCACATTGTTCTCTTTAATTAAAAAACAACAGTACTCATTCATGACCAACGATCACACAGACTTCGATTCATGCATTAGTATATATCTTTGAATTAAACTGACCTCTGATCAGACAAATTACAAAAACATGAACATACAAATGACAGATATAACTGGATATCTGCACACGATGGCTACAAACAGTGCATCGCAATCTACACACAACGCTACTACACACATTTCATATAACTTTTATATTTGGACAGCCAGTGAGATTTAATTTTTTTTTGCAATTTCCACATACGCCAACAGACCAACCGACTAATTTGCATACTTCATACGTAAACACGTAGATAAAAAATAAATATTTTAACAAAAATAGCACAGGTCAAATATAACATCTACACATTACAGTACTTCATTTCTCCTGAGTCCCATGTATTTGGATATTTTTAACAGGAAGATCATTTAATGAGAGGATATATATATATTTGTCATTTATGTACAAAATGTAAAAAGAAGGAAGGGAAAAAAAATGTAAATTGCATAATGCATGATTTTTTAAAACAACAATTTTAAAAAGCTCTAAGTGGATATACTCCATTTAGCACCATATATGCATCATGTGAACATTTTGGGGCAAAGATCAGCAAACTGTGTCTCCAAGGCACTTCAGAATAAACAAAAAATACATTTATTTCTGAAATATTGGCATGATTTATGAGTGTATATTTTTTTTAAGAACATGTGAGCGTAAACATTGCACTTCACAGGATGGTTGTGTCCATCAGGTCAGCATCAGAACGCTGGGGGGATCAGACACATCTCCACACAAACACACTGAGAGACAGAACACAGGCATTAATGAGAGTACACACACCACACACGCACACACACACACACACACACACACACACACACACACACACACACACACACACACACACACACACACACACACACACACACACACACACACACACACACACACACACACATCTGAGCGTCACCTGGTCCATGTGGCCCATGTGATCCTGTCCATCAGAGCCGGTTCTTATATGAGCCTGTGGAGACCTGAACACACATAACATGACCCTCTGTTAACCCTTCCCTCCACATTATCCTTATAGTTTTTTTATTTAAATAAAATAATTTTTCATTCAATTTAATATTTTATTTAGCTTCAAATAATAATTTGCATTAACATTTTTTTAATTTGATTTACCTTAAAATTACTAGATTTAATCAATAAAAAAAGTATTTTAGAGGCACACTTTATTTATAAACTTTAAACAGTGATATCTGAATCAACACACACCAATGCTACATTTTCTAAATGTCAAAATCATTTGTTAACAAGCAAGTATTCATTACTTCAATGAGCTCTTTGTTTTTTGCATGAAATTATTAATTTTTTTTTAATTTATTTTTTCGCTAACTGTGATTTGTATATGTACATTTCTGAAATACATAACTTCCACAGTTTCTTCTGATTAGAGATCAATTGTAATATGGACTGGTGTATTTTCTGTAAAGCTGCTTTGAAATGATGTGTATTGTGAAAAGTGCTTTACAAATGATTGGAGAAACTTATTTTTAATAATAAATATCTCAATATCTCAGCCCTGGAAGGGTCTAGAGCCTCCATTTTTGCACTCAGATCTAAGTCACATGGCCCTCTATCAGAATCCAGAGTTTCAAGAAAATCAAAATTTTGACCCGAAAAAAAAACGTAAGGGGTACCACTGTCGTTTTTTTTTTCGGGTCAAAATTTTGATTTTCTTGAAACTCTGGATTCTGATAGAGGGCCATGGGACTTAGATCTGAGTGCAAAATGGAGGCTCAGACCTTTCAGAGCTGAGATATTAGATTTCACGTAGCATTTATGCCATTGTAAATATCTCAATATCTCAGCTCTGTATGCCATTATAAATATCTAAATATCTCAGCTCTGGAAGGGTCTAGAGCCTCCATTTTTGCACTCAGATCTAAGTCACATGGCCCTCTATCAGAATCCAGAGTTTCAAGAAATTCAAAATTTTGACCTGAAAAAAAAACGTCACAGTGGTACCACTGTACGTTTTTTTTTCGGGTCAAAATTTTGATTTTCTTGAAACTCTGGATTCTGATAGAGGGCCATGTGACTTAGATCTGAGTGCAAAAATGGAGGCTCTACACCCTTCCAGAGCTGAGATATTGAGATTTCACGTAGCATTTATGCCATTGTAAATATCTCAATATCTCAGCTCTGTATGCCATTATAAATATCTAAATATCTCAGCTCTGGAAGGGTCTAGAGCCTCCATTTTTGCACTCAGATCTAAGTCACATGGCCCTCTATCAGAATCCAGAGTTTCAAGAAAATCAAAATTTTGACCCGAAAAAAAAAACGTAAGGGGTACCACTGTACGTTTTTTTTTTCGGGTCAAAATTTTGATTTTCTTGAAACTCTGGATTCTGATAGAGGGCCATGTGACTTAGATCTGAGTGCAAAAATGGAGGCTCAGACCTTCCAGAGCTGAGATATTGAGATTTCACGTAGCATTTATGCCATTGTAAATATCTCAATACTCAGCTCTGTATGCCATTATAAATATCTAAATATCTCAGCTCTGGAAGGGTCTAGAGCCTCCATTTTTGCACTCAGATCTAAGTCCCATGGCCCTCTATCAGAATCCAGAGTTTCAAGAAAATCAAAATTTTGACCCCGAAAAAAAACGACAGTGGTACCACTGTACGTTTTTTTTTTCGGGTCAAAATTTTGATTTTCTTGAAACTCTGGATTCTGATAGAGGGCCATGGGACTTAGATCTGAGTGCAAAAATGGAGGCTCAGACCTTCCAGAGCTGAGATATTGAGATCTCACGTAGCATTTATGCCATTGTAAATATCTCAATATCTCAGCTCTGTATGCCATTATAAATATCTAAATATCTCAGCTCTGGAAGGGTCTAGAGCCTCCATTTTTGCACTCAGATCTAAGTCCCATGGCCCTCTATCAGAATCCAGAGTTTCAAGAAAATCAAAATTTTGACCCGAAAAAAAAACGTAAGGGGTACCACTGTCGTTTTTTTTTGGGTCAAAATTTTGATTTTCTTGAAACTCTGGATTCTGATAGAGGGCCATGGGACTTAGATCTGAGTGCAAAAATGGAGGCTCTAGCACCTTCCAGAGCTGAGATATTGAGATTTCACGTAGCATTTATGCCATTGTAAATATCTCAATATCTCAGCTCTGTATGCCATTATAAATATCTAAATATCTCAGCTCTGGAAGGGTCTAGAGCCTCCATTTTTGCACTCAGATCTAAGTCACATGGCCCTCTATCAGAATCCAGAGTTTCAAGAAAATCAAAATTTTGACCCGAAAAAAAAACGACAGTGGTACCCCTTACGTTTTTTTTTCGGGTCAAAATTTTGATTTTCTTGAAACTCTGGATTCTGATAGAGGGCCATGGGACTTAGATCTGAGTGCAAAAATGGAGGCTCTAACACCTTCCAGAGCTGAGATATTGAGATCTCATGGAGCATTTATGCCATTGTAAATATCTCAATATCTCAGCTCTGTATGCCATTATAAATATCTAAATATCTCAGCTCTGGGAAGGGTCTAGAGCCTCCATTTTTGCACTCAGATCTAAGTCCCATGGCCCTCTATCAGAATCCAGAGTTTCAAGAAAATCAAAATTTTGACCCCAAAAAAAAAACGACAGTGGTACCCCTTACGTTTTTTTTTCGGGTCAAAATTTTGATTTTCTTGAAAACTCTGGATTCTGATAGAGGGCCATGGGACTTAGATCTGAGTGCAAAATGGAGGCTCTAGACCCTTCCAGAGCTGAGATATTTAGATATTTATAATGGCATATATGCCAGCTGTAGATATCTCAGATATTTACAACTGCATAAATGCCATTGTGAATATCTCAATATCTCAGCTCTGGAAGGGTCTAGAGCCTCCATTTTTGCACTCAGATCTAAGTCACATGGCCCTCTATCAGAATCCAGAGTTTCAAGAAAATCAAAATTTTGACCCGAAAAAAAAACGTACAGGGGTACCACCTGTACGTTTTTTTTTCGGGTCAAAATTTTGATTTTCTTGAAACTCTGGATTCTGATAGAGGGCCATGGGACTTAGATCTGAGTGCAAAAAATGGAGGCTCTAGACCTTCCAGAGCTGAGATATTGAGATCTCACGTAGCATTTATGCCATTGTAAATATCTCAATATCTCAGCTCTGTATGCCATTATAAATATCTAAATATCTCAGCTCTGGAAGGGTCTAGAGCCTCCATTTTTGCACTCAGATCTAAGTCACATGGCCCTCTATCAGAATCCAGAGTTTCAAGAAAATCAAAATTTTGACCCGAAAAAAAAACGTAAGGGGTACCACTGTCGTTTTTTTTGGGTCAAAATTTTGATTTTCTTGAAACTCTGGATTCTGATAGAGGGCCATGGGACTTAGATCTGAGTGCAAAAATGGAGGCTCTAGACCCTTCAGAGCTGAGATATTGAGATCTCACGTAGCATTTATGCCATTGTAAATATCTCAATATCTCAGCTCTGTATGCCATTATAAATATCTAAATATCTCAGCTCTGGAAGGGTCTAGAGCCTCCATTTTTGCACTCAGATCTAAGTCCCATGGCCCTCTATCAGAATCCAGAGTTTCAAGAAAATCAAAATTTTGACCCGAAAAAAAAACGAAGGGGTACCACTGTCGTTTTTTTTTTCGGGTCAAAATTTTGATTTTCTTGAAACTCTGGATTCCTATAGAGGGCCATGGGACTTAGATCTGAGTGCAAAAATGGAGGCTCTAGACCCTTCCAGAGCTGAGATATTTAGATATTTATAATGGCATACAGAGCTGAGATATTGAGATATTTACAATGGCATAAATGCTACGTGAAATCTCAATATCTCAGCTCTGGAAGGGTCTAGAGCCTCCATTTTTGCACTCAGATCTAAGTCACATGGCCCTCTATCAGAATCCAGAGTTTCAAGAAAATCAAAATTTTGACCCGAAAAAATACGACAGTGGTACCCCTTACGTTTTTTTTTTTCGGGTCAAAATTTTGATTTTCTTGAAACTTGGATTCTGCATAGAGGGCCATGGGACTTAGATCTGAGTGCAAAAATGGAGGCCTCAGCACCTTCCAGAGCTGAGATATTGAGATATTCACTAACTGAGCCATAAATGCTCACCGTGAGCATCTAAACATCTCAGCTCTGGAAGGGTCTAGAGCCTCCATTTTTGCACTCAGATCTAAGTCCCATGGCCCTCTATCAGAATCCAGAGTTTCAAGAAAATCAAAATTTTGACCCGAAAAACGACAGTGGAATCCCTTACGTTTTTTTTTTGGGTCAAAATTTTCGATTTTCTTGAAACTCTGGATTCTGATAGAGGGCCATGTGACTTAGATCTGAGTGCAAAAATGGAGGCTCTAGACCTTCCAGAGCTGAGATATTGAGATCTCACGTAGCATTTATGCCATCTGAAATATCTCAATATCTCAGCTCTGTATGCCATTATAAGTATCGCAAATATCTCAGCTCTGGAAGGGTCTAGAGCCTTCATCTTTGCACTCAGATCTTAAGTCCACATGGCCCTCTATCAGAATCCAGAGTTTCAAGAAAATCAAAATTTTGACCCGAAAAAAAAAACGTACAGTGGTACCCCTGTACGTTTTTTTTTGGGTCAAAATTTTGATTTTCTTGAAACTCTGGATTCTGATAGAGGGCCATGTGACTTAGATCTGAGTGCAAAAATGGAGGCTCTAGACCCTTCCAGAGCTGAGATATTGAGATTTCACGTAGCATTTATGCCATTGTAAATATCTCAATATCTCAGCTCTGTATGCCATTATAAATATCTAAATATCTCAGCTCTGGAAGGGTCTAGAGCCTCCATTTTTGCACTCAGATCTAAGTCCCATGGCCCTCTATCAGAATCCAGAGTTTCAAGAAAATCAAAATTTCTGACCCTAAAAAAAAACGACAGTGGTACCCCTGTACGTTTTTTTTTCGGGTCAAAATTTTGATTTTCTTGAAACTCTGGATTCTGATAGAGGGCCATGGGACTTAGATCTGAGTGCAAAAATGGAGGCTCAGACCTTCCAGAGCTGAGATATTGAGATTTCACGTAGCATTCATGCCATTGTAAATATCTCAATATCTCAGCTCTGTATGCCATTATAAATATCTAAATATCTCAGCTCTGGAAGGGTCTAGAGCCTCCATTTTTGCACTCAGATCTAAGTCTCATGGCCCTCTATCAGAATCCAGAGTTTCAAGAAAATCAAAATTTTGACCCAAAAAAAAAACGTAAGGGTACCACTGTCGTTTTTTTTCGGGTCAAAATTTTGATTTTCTTGAAACTCTGGATTCCTGATAGAGGGCCATGGGACTTAGATCTGAGTGCAAAAATGGAGGCTCTACACCTTTCAGAGCTGAGATATTGAGATCTCACGTAGCATTTATGCCATTGTAAATATCTCAATATTCTCAGCTCTGTATGCCATTATAAATATCTAAATATCTCAGCTCTGGAAGGGTCTAGAGCCTCCATTTTTGCACTCAGATCTAAGTCCCATGGCCCTCTATCAGAATCCAGAGTTTCAAAGAAAATCAAAATTTTGACCCCGAAAAAAAAACGACAGTGGTACCCCTTACGTTTTTTTTTTGGGTCAAAATTTTGATTTTCTTGAAACTCTGGATTCTGATAGAGGGCCATGTGACTTAGATCTGAGTGCAAAAATGGAGGCTCAATACCTTCCAGAGCTGAGATATTGAGATTTCACGTAGCATTTATGCCATTGTAAATATCTCAATATCTCAGCTCTGTATGCCATTATAAATATCTAAATATCTCAGCTCTGGAAGGGTCTAGAGCCTCCATTTTTGCACTCAGATCTAAGTCCCATGGCCCTCTATCAGAATCCAGAGTTTCAAGAAAATCAAAATTTCTGACCCGAAAAAAAACGACAGTGGTACCCCTGTACGTTTTTTTTCGGGTCAAAATTTTGATTTTCTTGAAACTCTGGATTCTGATAGAGGGCCATGGGACTTAGATCTGAGTGCAAAAATGGAGGCTCTAGACCCTTCCAGAGCTGAGATATTTAGATATTTATAATGGCATACAGAGCTGAGATATTGAGATATTTACAATGGCATAAATGCTACGTGAAATCTCAATATCTCAGCTCTGGAAGGGTCTAGAGCCTCCATTTTTGCACTCAGATCTAAGTCACATGGCCCTCTATCAGAATCCAGAGTTTCAAGAAAATCAAAATTTTGACCCCGAAAAAAAAACGACAGTGGTACCCCTTACGTTTTTTTTTGGGTTAAAATTTTGATTTTCTTGAAACTCTGGATTCTGATAGAGGGCCATGTGACTTAGATCTGAGTGCAAAAATGGAGGCTCTAGACCTTCCAGAGCTGAGATATTGAGATTTCACGTAGCATTTATGCCATTGTAAATATCTCAATATCTCAGCTCCTGTATGCCATTATAAATATCTAAATATCTCAGCTCTGGAAGGGTCTAGAGCCTCCATTTTTGCACTCAGATCTAAGTCCCATGGCCCTCTATCAGAATCCAGAGTTTCAAGAAAATCAAAATTTTGACCTCGAAAAAAAAACGTAAGGGGTACCACTGTCGTTTTTTTTTTCGGGTCAAAATTTTGATTTTCTTGAAACTCTGGATTCTGATAGAGGGCCATGGGACTTAGATCTGAGTGCAAAATGGAGGCTCAGACCTTCAGAGCTGAGATATTGAGATCTCACGTAGCATTTATGCCATTGTAAATATCTCAATATCTCAGCTCTGTATGCCATTATAAATATCTAAATATCTCAGCTCTGGAAGGGTCTAGAGCCTCCATTTTTTGCACTCAGATCTAAGTCCCATGGCCCTCTATCAGAATCCAGAGTTTCAAGAAAATCAAAATTCTGACCGAAAAAAAAAACTAAGGGGTACCACTGTCGTTTTTTTTTTTTGGGTCAAAATTTTGATTTTCTTGAAACTCTGGATTCTGATAGAGGGCCATGGGACTTAGATCTGAGTGCAAAAATGGAGGCTCTAGACCCTTCCAGAGCTGAGATATTTAGATAGTTTATATATGCATACAGAGCTGAGATATTGAGATATTTACAATGGCATAAATGCTACGTGAATATCTCAATATCTCAGCTCTGGAAGGGTCTAGAGCCTCCATTTTTGCACTCAGATCTAAGTCCACATGGCCCTCTATCAGAATCCAGAGTTTCAAGAAAATCAAAATTTTGACCCGAAAAAAAACGTAAGGGGTACCCCTGTACGTTTTTTTTGGGTCAAAATTTTGTATTTTCTTGAAACTCTGGATTCTGATAGAGGGCCATGTGACTTAGATCTGAGTGCAAAAATGGAGGCCTCTAGACCCTTCCAGAGCTGAGATATTGAGATCTCACGTAGCATTTATGCCATTGTAAATATCTCAATATCTCAGCTCTGTATGCCATTATAAATATCTAAATATCTCAGCTCTGGAAGGGTCTAGAGCCTCCATTTTTGCACTCAGATCTAAGTCCCATGGCCCTCTATCAGAATCCAGAGTTTCAAGAAAATCAAAATTTCTGACCCGAAAAACGAAGTGGTACCACTGTCGTTTTTTTTTTGGGTCAAAATTTTGATTTCTGAAACTCTGGATTCTGATAGAGGGCCATGGGACTTAGATCTGAGTGCAAAAATGGAGGCTCTAGACACCTTCCAGAGCTGAGATATTGAGATCTCACGTAGCATTTATGCCATTGTAAATATCTCAATATCTCAGCTCTGTATGCCATTATAAATATCTAAATATCTCAGCTCTGGAAGGGTCTAGAGCCTCCATTTTTGCACTCAGATCTAAGTCCCATGGCCCTCTATCAGAATCCAGAGTTTCAAGAAAATTAAAATTTTGACCCGAAAAAAAACGCACAGGGGTACCCACTGTACGTTTTTTTTTTCGGGTCAAAATTTTGATTTTCTTGAAACTCTGGATTCCTGATAGAGGGCCATGGGACTTAGATCTGAGTGCAAAAATGGAGGCTCTAGACCTTCCAGAGCTGAGATATTGAGATTTCACGTAGCATTTATGCCATTGTAAATATCTCAATATCTCAGCTCTGTATGCCATTATAAATATCTAAATATCTCAGCTCTGGAAGGGTCTAGAGCCTCCATTTTTGCACTCAGATCTAAGTCCCATGGCCCTCTATCAGAATCCAGAGTTTCAAGAAAATCAAAATTTTGACCTCGAAAAAAAACGTCAAGGGGTACCACTGTCGTTTTTTTTGGGTCAAAATTTTGATTTTCTTGAAACTCTGGATTCTGATAGAGGGCCATGTGACTTAGATCTGAGTGCAAAAATGGAGGCTCTAGACCCTTCCAGAGCTGAGATATTGAGATTTCACGTAGCATTTATGCCATTGTAAATATCTCAATATCTCAGCTCTGTATGCCATTATAAATATCTAAATATCTCAGCTCTGGAAGGGTCTAGAGCCTCCATTTTTGCACTCAGATCTAAGTCCCATGGCCCTCTATCAGAATCCAGAGTTTCAAGAAAATCAAAATTTTGACCCGAAAAAAATACGCAAGGGGTACCACTGTCGTTTTTTTTTTTGGGTCAAAATTTTGATTTTCTTGAAACTCTGGATTCTGATAGAGGGCCATGGGACTTAGATCTGAGTGCAAAAATGGAGGCTCTATACCTTCCAGAGCTGAGATATTGAGATCTCACGTAGCATTTATGCCATTGTAAATATCTCAATATCTCAGCTCTGTATGCCATTATAAATATCTAATATCTCAGCTCTGGAAGGGTCTAGAGCCTCCATTTTTGCACTCAGATCTAAGTCCCATGGCCCTCTATCAGAATCCAGAGTTTCAAGAAAATCAAAATTTCGACCCGAAAAAAAACGACAGTGGTACCCCTTACGTTTTTTTTTTCGGGTCAAAATTTTGATTTTCTTGCAAACTCTGGATTCTGATAGAGGGCCATGGGACTTAGATCTGAGTGCAAAAATGGAGGCTCAGACCTTCCAGAGCTGAGATATTGAGATCTCATGTAGCATTTATGCCATTGTAAATATCTCAATATCTCAGCTCTGTATGCCATTATAAATATCTAAATATCTCAGCTCTGGAAGGGTCTAGAGCCTCCATTTTTGCACTCAGATCTAAGTCCCATGGCCCTCTATCAGAATCCAGAGTTTCAAGAAATTCAAAATTTTGACCCGAAAAAAAACGTAAGGGGTACCACTGTCGTTTTTTTTGGGTCAGAAATTTTGATTCCCCTGAGACTCTGGAATTGCTGACAGAGGGCCATGGGACTAGATCGAGTGCAAACATGGAGGCTCAGACCTTTCAACAGAGCTGAGATATTTTGAGGATATTTATAAATGGCATACAGAGCTGAGATATTGAGATATTTAACAATGGCATACATGCTTACTGTGAGATCTCAATATTCTCAGCTCTGTATGCCATTATAAATATCTAAACACCCCCAGCTCTGGCAAGGTCTTAGAGCCTCCACTTTTGCACTGAAGATCTAGCCACAGTGGGCCTCCTATCAGAATCCAGAAGTTTCAAAGAAAATGACAACTGACCTCAAAACAGACCACAGCGGACCCCTTACGTCGCTTTTTTTCGGGTCGAAATTTTGATTTTCTTGAAACTCTGGATTCGGAGAGAGGGCCATGGGACTCTAGATCTGAGCGCTAAAAATGGAGGCTCTAGACCCTTCCCAGAGCTGAGATATTGAGATATTCATAGACGGCATACAGAGCTGAGATATTGAGATGTTTACAAATGGCATAAGATGCCACGCCTGCAGACTCGATATCTCAGCTCTGGGAAGGGTCTAGAGCCTCCATTTTTGCACTTAGAGTCCCATGGCCCTTATCAGAATCCAGAGTTTCAAGAAAATCAAAATTTTGACCCGAAAAAAAACGTAGAGTGGTACCCCTGTACGTTTTTTTTTTCCGGGTCAAAATTTTGATTTTCTTGAAAACTCTGGATTCTGATAGAGGGCCATGGGACTTAGATCTGAGTGCAAAAATGAGGTCTCGAGACCCTTCCAGAGCTGAGATATTGAGAGTCTCACGTAGCATATATATGCCACTGAAATATCTCAATATTCAGCTTGTATGCTATTATAAATATCTAAATATCTCAGCTTGGAAGGGTCTAGAGCCTCCATTTTTGCACTCAGATCTAAGTCACATGGCCCTCTATCAGAATCAAGAGTTTCAAGAAAATCAAAACTTTTGACCTCAAAAAACATCAGTGGTACCCCTCTACGTTTTTTTTTTTCGGGTCAAAATTTTGATTTTCTTGAAACTCTGGCATTCTGATAGAGGGCCATGGGACTTAGATCTGAGTGCAAAAATGGAGGCTCAGACCTTCCAGAGCTGAAGATATTGAGATCTCACGTAGCATTTATGCCATTGTAAATATCTCAATATCTCAGCTCTGTATGCCATTATAAATATCTAATATCTCAGCTCTGGAAGGGTCTAGAGCCTCCATTTTTGCACTCAGATCTAAGTCACATGGCCCTCTATCAGAATCCAGAGTTTCAAGAAAATCAAAATTTTGACCCGAAAAAAAACGATAGTGGTACCCCTTACGTTTTTTTTTGGGTCAAAATTTTGATTTTCTTGAAAACTCTGGATTCTGATAGAGGGCCATGGGACTTAGATCTGAGTGCAAAAATGGAGGCTCTAGACCCTTCCAGAGCTGAGATATTGAGATTTCACGTAGCATTTATGCCATTGTAAATATCTCAATATCTCAGCTCTGTATGCCATTATAAATATCTAAATATCTCAGCTCTGGAAGGGTCTAGAGCCTCCATTTTTGCACTTAGATCTAAGTCACATGGCCCTCTATCAGAATCCAGAGTTTCAAGAAAATCAAAATTTTGACCCGAAAAAAACTGGTAAGGGGTACCACTGTCGTTTTTTTTTCGGGTCAAAATTTTGATTTTCTTGAAACTCTGGATTCCGATAGAGGGCCATGGGACTTAGATCTGAGTGCAAAAATGGAGGCTCTATACCTTCAGAGCTGAGATATTGAGATTTCACGTAGCATTTATGCCATTGTAAATATCTCAATATCTCAGCTCTGTATGCCATTATAAAATATCTAAATATCTCAGCTCTGGAAGGGTCTAGAGCCTCCATTTTTGCACTCAGATCTAAGTCTCATGGCCCTCTATCAGAATCCAGAGTTTCAAGAAAATCAAAATTTTGACCCGAAAAAAAAACGTACAGGGGTACCACTGTCGTTTTTTCTTCGGGTCAAAATTTTGATTTTCTTGAAACTCTGGATTCTGATAGAGGGCCATGTGACTTAGATCTGAGTGCAAAAAATGGAGGCTCTAGACCTTCCAGAGCTGAGATATTGAGATTTCACGTAGCATTTATGCCATTGTAAATATCTCAATATCTCAGCTCTGTATGCCATTATAAATATCTAAATATCTCAGCTCTGGAAGGGTCTAGAGCCTCCATTTTTGCACTCAGATCTAAGTCACATGGCCCTCTATCAGAATCCAGAAGTTTCAAGAAAATCAAAATTTTGACCTCGAAAAAAAGTCAAGGGGTACCACTGTCGTTTTTTTTTGGGTCAAAATTTTGATTTTCTTGAAACTCTGGATTCTGATAGAGGGCCATGGGACTTAGATCTGAGTGCAAAAATGGAGGCTCTAGACCTTCAGAGCTGAGATATTGAGATCTCACGTAGCATTTATGCCATTGTAAATATCTCAATATCTCAGCTCTGTATGCCATTATAAATATCTAAATATCTCAGCTCTGGAAGGGTCTAGAGCCTCCATTTTTGCACTCAGATCTAAGTCCCATGGCCCTCTATCAGAATCCAGAGTTTCAAGAAATTCAAAATTTTGACCCGAAAAAAAACGTAAGGGGTACCACTGTCGTTTTTTTTTTCGGGTCAAAATTTTGATTTTCTTGAAACTCTGGATTCTATAGAGGGCCATGGGACTTAGATCTGAGTGCAAAAATGGAGGCTCTAGACCCTTCCAGAGCTGAGATATTGAGATTTCACGTAGCATTTATGCCATTGTAAATATCTCAATATCTCAGCTCTGTATGCCATTATAAATATCTAAATATCTCAGCTCTGGAAGGGTCTAGAGCCTCCATTTTTGCACTCAGATCTAAGTCCCATGGCCCTCTATCAGAATCCAGAGTTTCAAGAAAATCAAAATTTTGACCCGAAAAAAAACGTAAGGGGTACCACTGTCGTTTTTTTTTCGGGTCAAAATTTTGATTTTCTTGAAACTCTGGATTCTGATAGAGGGCCATGGGACTTAGATCTGAGTGCAAAAATGGAGGCTCTAGACACCTTCAGAGCTGAGATATTGAGATTTCATGTAGCATTTATGCCATTGTAAATATCTCAATATCTCAGCTCTGTATGCCATTATAAATATCTAAATATCTCAGCTCTGGAAGGGTCTAGAGCCTCCATTTTTGCACTCAGATCTAAGTCCCATGGCCCTCTATCAGAATCCAGAGTTTCAAGAAAATCAAAATTTTGACCCGAAAAAAAACCGAAGGGGTACCACTGTCGTTTTTTTTCGGGTCAAAATTTTGATTTTCTTGAAACTCTGGATTCTGATAGAGGGCCATGTGACTAGATCTGAGTGCAAAAATGGAGGCTCAATACCTTCCAGAGCTGAGATATTGAGATTTCACGTAGCATTTATGCCATTGTAAATATCTCAATATCTCAGCTCTGTATGCCATTATAAATATCTAAATATCTCAGCTCTGGAAGGGTCTAGAGCCTCCATTTTTGCACTCAGATCTAAGTCACATGGCCCTCTATCAGAATCCAGAGTTTCAAGAAAATCAAAATTTTGACCCGAAAAAAAACGAAGGGGTACCACTGTCGTTTTTTTTTCGGGTCAAAATTTTGATTTTCTTGAAACTCTGGATTCTGATAGAGGGCCATGGGACTTAGATCTGAGTGCAAAAATGGAGGCTCTAGACCTTCCAGAGCTGAGATATTGAGATTTCACGTAGCATTTATGCCATTGTAAATATCTCAATATCTCAGCTCTGTATGCCATTATAAATATCTAAATATCTCAGCTCTGGAAGGGTCTAGAGCCTCCATTTTTGCACTCAGATCTAAGTCCCATGGCCCTCTATCAGAATCCAGAGTTTCAAGAAAATCAAAATTTTGACCCGAAAAAAAACGTAAGGGGTACCACTGTCGTTTTTTTTTTTGGGTCAAAATTTTGATTTTCTCTGAAACTCTGGATTCTGATAGAGGGCCATGGGACTTAGATCTGAGTGCAAAAATGGAGGCTCTAGCACCTTCCAGAGCTGAGATATTGAGATTTCACGTAGCATTTATGCCATTGTAAATATCTCAATATCTCAGCTCTGTATGCCATTATAAATATCTAAATATCTCAGCTCTGGAAGGGTCTAGAGCCTCCATTTTTGCACTCAGATCTAAGTCCCATGGCCCTCTATCAGAATCCAGAGTTTCAAGAAAATCAAAATTTTGACCTCAAAAAAAACGTAAGGGGTACCACTGTCGTTTTTTTTTCGGGTCAAAATTTTGATTTTCTTGAAACTCTGGATTCTGATAGAGGGCCATGGGACTTAGATCTGAGTGCAAAAATGGAGGCTCTAGACCTTCCAGAGCTGAGATATTGAGATTTCACGTAGCATTTATGCCATTGTAAATATCTCAATATCTCAGCTCTGTATGCCATTATAAATATCTAAATATCTCAGCTCTGGAAGGGTCTAGAGCCTCCATTTTTGCACTCAGATCTAAGTCCCATGGCCCTCTATCAGAATCCAGAGTTTCAAGAAAATCAAAATTTTGACCCGAAAAAAAAACGTAAGGGGTACCACTGTCGTTTTTTTTTCGGGTCAAAATTTTGATTTTCTTGAAACTCTGGATTCTGATAGAGGGCCATGGGACTTAGATCTGAGTGCAAAAATGGAGGCTCAGACCTTCCAGAGCTGAGATATTGAGATTTCACGTAGCATTTATGCCATTGTAAATATCTCAATATCTCAGCTCTGTATGCCATTATAAATATCTAAATATCTCAGCTCTGGAAGGGTCTAGAGCCTCCATTTTTGCACTCAGATCTAAGTCCCATGGCCCTCTATCAGAATCCAGAATTTCAAGAAAATCAAAATTTTGACCCGAAAAAAAACGAAGTGGTACCACTGTCGTTTTTTTTTTCGGGTCAAAATTTTGATTTTCTTGAAACTCTGGATTCTGATAGAGGGCCATGGGACTTAGATCTGAGTGCAAATGGAGGCTCTAGACCTTCCAGAGCTGAGATATTTGATATTTATAATGGCATACAGAGCTGAGACATTGAGATATGCACATTGGCATAAATATCTCAATATCTCAGCTCTGTATGCCATTATAAATATCTAAATATCTCAGCTCTGGAAGGGTCTAGAGCCTCCATTTTTGCACTCAGATTAAGTCACATGGCCCTCTATCAGAATCCAGAGTTTCAAGAAAATCAAAATTTTGACCCGAAAAAGTCCAGGTGTACCCCTTACGTTTTTTTTCGGGTCAAAATTTTGATTTTTTCTTGAAACTCTGGATTCTGATAGAGGGCCATGGGACTTAGATCTGAGTGCAAAAATGGAGGCTCTGAGACCTTCAGAGCTGAAGATATTGAGATCTCACGTAGCATTTATGCCATTGTAAATATCTCAATATCTCAGCTCTGTATGCCATTATAAATATCTAAATATCTCAGCTCTGGAAGGGTCTAGAGCCTCCATTTTTGCACTCAGATCTAAGTCCCATGGCCCTCTATCAGAATCCAGAGTTTCAAGAAAATCAAAATTTTCATCCCGAAAAAAAAACGTACAGTGGTACCACTGTACGTTTTTTTTTTTCGGGTCAAAATTTTGATTTTCCTAAACTCTGGATTCCGATAGAGGGCCATGGGACTTAGATCTGAGTGCAAAAATTGGAGGCTCTAGACACTTCCAGAGCTGAGATATTGAGATTTCATACGTGCATTCAATGCCATTGTAAATATCTCAATATCTACAGCTGGCATGTATGCCATTGATAAATATCTCAGATATCTCAAGCTCTGGAAGGGTCTAGAGCCTCCATTTTTGCACTCAGATCTAAGTCCCATGGCCCTCTATCAGAATCCAGAGTTTCAAGAAAATCAAAATTTCTGACCCCAAAAAAAAACGCAAGTGGTACCACTGTACGTTTTTTTTTCGGGTCAAAATTTTGATTTTCTTGAAACTCTGGATTCTGATAGAGGGCCATGTGACTTAGATCTGAGTGCAAAAATGGAGGCTCTACACCTTCCAGAGCTGAGATATTGAGATTTCACGTAGCATTTATGCCATTGTAAATATCTCAATATCTCAGCTTGTATGCCATTATAAATATCTAATATCTCAGCTCTGGAAGGGTCTAGAGCCTCCATTTTTGCACTCAGATCTAAGTCCCATGGCCCTCTATCAGAATCCAGAGTTTCAAGAAAATCAAAATTTTGACCTCGAAAAAATAAGGAGAATCCACTGTCGTTTTTTTTTCGGGTCAAAATTTTGATT
>JAQIUQ010000451.1:0-165241 GCA_030378365.1 Hybognathus amarus
GCCACGCCCCTTTCGCGGGCTTTGACGCGCAGAAGCGAGCGTCGTCCGCTCATTGGGCGCGGGTTTCAGCGCCGCTCTCCGATTCGATGTCCCGAGCACTTCCCAGAGTCGAACCAATGAGCCTGCTACATTAGCCCGCTTGAGGTCCTGCACCTGAGAAGTGCGTTGACAATGATTACAAATTATAAAAATTTTTGGCTTCAACTTGTTCGGCAAAGAAGAATCTTTCCCCGTAGCGTAAGCTAGCTTACGCAGTACGAGAGAACCTCTCGTAAGAGAACCATCCTGACAAGTAACCAAGTAACATACAGCTTTCCATTGTTCAGGCCAGGGTAAGACAAAAACATGTTTTAGAACAAGTAGGCTATTGATTTGTTAATTGTGAACAAAACAAAGCTACATTATGGGGTACATTTAAATCAAAATACATTTTAATTAAACTGCTATTAACATGCAATTACTCTTTTTAAAAGAATGTGTTTTTTTTCACAAGGAATTTTTTTGTTGTTTAAATTAAAATCTATGACTTTTCATTGCACATATTTTTGGTTTTGTAGCAATCTGCGCAGTTAGATGTCGAGATCTGAAACTTATGAAAATATATTTGTATATGAGCTGTCCAGCAAACACAGAACGTTCCCCTAACGTTCCTGTATGGTTCTCATTTAGTTATTTTTTGGGGAACCCAAACAGATAACATTCTAGGAACATTCCCTGTAGGTTATTTTTAGGTTCTATTTTTATAACCTTAAAGGAACATTCCCACAAAGTTTCCGGAATATTCCCTAACCTTAACACCGTGTCCTAACTACACGCGACACGATAAAATTCCAGCGACAGCAAGTGTGTCTGTCCACACTAGACGCAGACACGACTGTGAGACGCCACACGTCAATCAAAAATCACAGCCATTCAGAACAGCGTGTGGGCGGAGTCTCTGTGAAAGCGCACTGCTGGCCCGCACTCACATTGGAAATGGTTAAGGACATAATCAAATAAAAAAATAACATTATTAAAAATCAAAACATTAACAAAATATACTCATTGACTAATTTTGTTAATGAAGTACAGTTGTATGTTTGCATAGAATTCATTTTGAACGCTATATTATATGCTTTCAAAATCTGAGGTAAATTATCCGTTATCGCTTGTGGCACAGTGACCTAATGCCTTTGAACTTCGACAATCAGTTCCTCGTCGTCCATGTTTATATAATTAAATATTCATGACATGCAAAACTTCCATCCAATGAGATCTCTGTGTGGGCGGATCTGTCAGCCCTGACGTCGCAGAAATAGTAACCGTTTCTAAATTAGAAACTTCGCGTGACCGTCTAGTTAGGACACGGTGTAAGGGAACATTCTATTTACGTTAGGAAAACTTTACTGGATCACCAATCGGGAACGTTCTGGGAACCAAAAACTAATGTTCCCAGAACGTAAAATTGTTAGCTGGGTGGAGACTCCGCTTGCTCTACTATTTAATCTCACTGCTGTGCTGTCTGGGTAAAGCAACTAAGACAATAATGATGTTTCTTTACAGTAGGAAAAGCTACCTGGGATGTTGCGTTAAGCACCAAACTCTCGAGCCGCCGTTGCTCCAAAGCATGATCCTTCTTCTGGATGATCTCGTCCAGCAGTTGGGCGTAGAGTTGGGTGATGCGGGCGTTCATGCTGACGCTCTCCCGGCGCAGGGACTCTCATCTCATTGGCCAGTGCGCCTTCCTTCTCCAGCTGTCCGCGCATTGTATCCAGCTGTTCCTGCTGCCGGTCCAGCAGCGCGCGCAGGATGCCATCTCAGAGGCGGTTGACACGGGCCGTGCTCGGTGCTCACGCAGAGTGCCCCGGTTAACTTCTGCTGAGGTACGATGAAGGTGTAGGAACAGCGGCTTGGCTTATTCTCTGATGTTTGAGGCGGCTTTTTGTGACTGGCATCACCCTTGGAGGTGTCATGCATTAGAGGCTTCATTGAGGGCCTTTACAAAGCACACCCCAGCAAAAAACAGCAGGAGAACCAAGGCACGAGTCACTGGAATCTCCATGAGTGTGCTACTGTTCCAATAAACTCTCCAATAAAATCCTAACAAACAAATAATACAAAGTCTTAGCAATTTACACAATTGCATACATCTCAAAAGAACTCAAATTAACATTTTAAATGCACTATATTGTAGCTATTTTCTTTAGTAACTCAACGTTTACACTGAATCTAACTTGCGAAATTGTAATAAACAGTTACTGTTTGTCAGATGTGTTTAATTTTCGGACTGAGCTTAAACCAGATAGACATTGTAACCGTTTTGACATTGTGGCATCCACGAGTCGGTCAGTCATGAACGGAACTGAAGAGGCCTGCAGTTTTTGATGCATGCCAGATGTTTCTGTTTAACCATGGGGGTAAAACACAGTTTTGCCTTTTCTTGAGTTAATTAGCATGTCAACAGAAGCCAGGGCCTGGGTCAGACATCATTTCATCTGGCCGTCAAATATCAAATTGCTAAAGTCAATATACTGATGAAAATGACAGCTTTGGCACACATCATAAACGCCTTAAGCAATTAAGTCAGTCTAAACACTGACTGTGACAACTACTTCAAAACAACTAAACAAAATATATGAAAAGACTATTGATGTCTATGGATTTATAATTGTCATTAAAAAAATAGCAAAAGTATGTTGAAATGTTAATGTAATGTAAATGTAAATTATAATTTTTATAACAAGTTTCACACATTAAAAAACTGCATTGTTCAGAACATACACTTAAAAAAAAGTAGATAATCAATAAGTTGACTACATATGTTTTTACATTATCTCAACTCATCAAAATAAGCAATTTTCAACTTTCTTATGTTAAACAAGATTCAACTCATTTTAAGTCAGTTTAATGTGATTCAAGTTGAAATGACTTAAACATCCAAGTTGATTGTACTTAAAATCCAAGGCAGCAACTTTATATATGTATAATTAGTTAGTGCTAATCATGATTAATCACAACATAAAAGTAAAAGTAAAAAGTCTTTGTTTATCACACACACACAAACACACACACACACACATGTATATATATATATCACTGTAAAAAATATTTTCAAGATTTGTTATCACAACATATTTTCTTTTGTCAAATCAACTTTATAATAATTTATTTAGTTGCGATAACTTATTATTTTGAGTTTCTGATGATTAAATTAATCTCCTTTATTGTATTAACTCACTTTTTCCACTTCAATCAACTTAAAATTTTAAGGCAACCCAGGTTACTTACTTTTTTAAGTTAAACCAACAATATTTTTTACAGCGTAGAAATCACAACATTTTTTCTTTTGTCAAATCAACTTAAATTATTTATTTAGTTCAGATAACATATAATTTTGAGTTTCTGATGATTAAATCATTCTCCTTCATTGTATTAACTCACTTTTTCCAGTTCAATCAACTTAAAATTAAGGCAACCAGGTTACTTACTTTAAGTTAAACCATCAATATTTTTTTACAGTGTATATATATATATATATATATATATATATATATATATATATATATATATATATATATATATATATATGCATACATGTATATATGTATCTGCGTGTGCCGTGTGACACCGACTCACGTGCAGACACATATATTATATATATATAAACATAATAATATATACATTGTGATTAATCACAGTTAATCTATTTAACAGGAACATATATAAATATATATACATGTGTATATATATATATTTACATATATATATATAAATAAATATATATACACACACACACACACATATATATATATACATATATATACACATATATGTGTGTACATATATATATATATATAGCCTATATGTACATATATTCTAAAATATAAGTAATTTTTATGAAGAGGAATTCCAACAGAAGCACACATTATTTATGTAAATTTAAAAAACCTGGAAAAAAAATAATAATATTTCTCCTACCTCCTCAGTTATATCACCAGATGATCTTCTCTTTTATTTTTGGTTTTGTTTAACTGATATTCTTGCCCCGTCCTCCGGACTGATGCAAACAAAATCTTCTTATCCGTGCATTATTGAGAAACTATAAAATCGTATAATATATGATGAAAAATCACCTTAATAATGAGAAACACAGTTTCAACCATGGCCTTTGCCGTTAGTAATTGAACAGGAGGAGTGAAGCAGTGGATGTCTGGTCGGTGCTACTGGCTGGTCTTCAGTGGAGATCTTCAAAGGCAGTGGGAGACACCCAGACTGACAGTAAACTTTTAAAAGCAGGATAATCAGCTCCTGTCAGAGGATCTCTAAACAAAGAAGAGTGTAATTAAACAAACCATCCCTAATGAGACCAGCCCCCTCTTCTGGTCCTGCCCCACACGCACCACCCTCTTCTTCACTTCTGTGACCCCATCTATCTGGGCATTGGACTCATGACTGGACAATGTGTTGAAATACAGCTTACATGGACCTATACAATTTATTTTTTAGGCTTTTTCCATAACAAGTCCAGCATTTTTACAGTATGTGTGCAGGGAAACTGCTCATTCATATACGATTATTTACATGATCGACATTCATTGAATTCTGTTAATTCTGGACTTTCTATCTCATAGCGTCTTTAAATGAGCTGATGATATTTTCTATCATCTAACCTGACTTCTAAACCTTAATAAGAATTATGTTTACTAAAAAAAGTGAGAGATACAAACTATTTGGAATAGAAAAGAAACACAAGAAAAAAAGAAATGAGTTTGACGAACACTTGTACACACATTCGATTTTGAATCAGATCGTAGACGGGATTAATTGAGAATTAAAGGGATAGTTCACTTTGAAATTAATTTTTGGTATGTTTTATCTTACCTCAAGGGCATCCAAGATGTAGGTGTCTTTGTTTCCGCAGTAGTTTCAATTTTGATATTTTTAGGTCCAACCGTTCGTCTGTCAGTCATATAATGGAGGTATATGGGCATCCACCTCAAAGAGCATGCACAGAGAAGTCAAAATTAAACATGATTTAATGACTCGTAAATGTAAGTACACATTGATGGCCTAAGACACGAAACGAGCAGTTTGTGTGAGAAACGAACAGCATTTATATTGTTTTTACCTCTTGTAATCACAGCCACATACAAGTGATCTGAGGGTGCGGGCACTTTGTGGCTGTGGTTACAAGAGGTAAAAACGATATAAATACTGTTCGTAGGAAAGCTAAAACATATCAAATTCATTTCAAATTGAACTACCCTTTAGAAGAGTAATCTGGGATTATCAGTTCATATTTCCTTAATAATTGAAGCATGGTTCACCCAAAAATGAAAGCTGTCATCATTGCTCACGCTCAAGTTTGTTATAAACCTGTTTGCGTTTCTTTCATAACATAAGATATTTTAAAGAATGTTTGACAGTGATGATACCCGTTGACTTCCATAGTATTTTTTTCCTACTAAATTTTAATTTGTGGATCAACTGTTCTTTAAACCTACCTATGTATGTGTGTAGTAATTCATCCCATCCGAGAGACGGCGCATGTAAACGTGCGCACCGCATGCAGGACACTCCTCCTTCCCGCGCATGCGCAACCACGCCACATGGTTAACAGCAGAGTTTCGGGATTTTCAATTTCAAGATGGACTCTAGTTATTAAGACATGTGAGATATTTCAGCTAAGATTTAAGCGTAAAATTCAGGTTTCAGAGTTTCGACTCTAAAGTTTGGAAAAGTTGTACTGCTCTATAAAAATGGAAAACAAAGGTAACGTTATGTGTTTAAACTCGCTTCCAGAGGTAACGAGACTATGAGGCTAGTCAGCCTGTCTTTATGTGCAGTGTCTCTAAAAGACGGTAAAATAAAGAGAAGAGTTATTTGTTACACTTCTGTTTTTATCTCATAGACTAAGAACCAGAAGAAAGCCCGCGAGGCTGCCAGCGTCCTGGCGGAGGAGTCTTACTCTACTGTGCCGCACACCTTGGTGTTTCAACGGGGTCAGATCGGCAAGAATGTCGGCCAGCTGGTGTTGGACATGAGACGAGTCATGAGAGCCTTTCACTGCCAGATCTCTGAAGGTGAACCTCCGATCACTGCTGCTCAACTCTGCGATCATTCAATGTCTCAGGATCATACACTGAAACCGGTCACATGTTTTGCAGGTGCGGAAGAAAAACATCTTGAAAGATTTCGTTGCTGTGGCCGGACCTTTAGGAATCAGTCACTTCTCCATATTTACCAAAACAGAAAATTGTGTAAACATGGTGAGTATATTTGCATTATGTGGTCAAAAGTCACTCTATTTTCTAAATGCAAATTTTTACTCTTGTTGTGAAAATACTTCTGTCTATACTTGTCTTTTTTTTTACAAAAATGTCAACTCAGAATAATATCTGTCAGTCAGCTCCGCCCCTATCTTACAATGGACTACAGCTTGCATTAAAGGGATAGTTCACCCAAAAATGAAACTTCAGTCATCCTTGACTCACCCTTATGTTGTTCCAAACCTGTATGAACACAAAAGAAGATATTTTTAAACCAAACAGTTAATGAATTCCATAGTATTGACAACAAAATTATATATACTATCGAAACCAGTGCGGTCCATGAACTGTTTGGTTATGACATTCTTCAATATATCTTCTCAGTGACGATATTATATATCATAATATATCTAGTTATTTCTCACAAGTGTAGATTTAAAGTCACAATTGCGTTAGAAGTTAGAATAATTGCGTGATATAAAATCGAAATTGCTGTGTTAAAGTCAGTAATTGCGAGATATAGAGTCAGAATTGCGAGATATAGAGTCAATAACTGTCGAACACAATAAGTCCAATTGCGAGATATAAGCTATTCTGAGGGGGAATAAAGTTAGTCTTTTTTCCCCCTCTTAGAATTGGCCTGACAGTCTCGCGATTGCGAGTTAATATCTCACAATTCTAGAAAAGATGTCTAGGAATTTCGACATATAAACTCACAATTATGTGTTATAAAGTCAGAATTGTAAGAGATGTAAACTCGCAATTGTGAGAAAAAGTCGCACGTCTGTCATCTTTTTTCCTAAATTGCGACTTTATATTCGGAAATTCTGACTTTTTATGTTACAATTCCTACTTACTCACAATTCTGACTTCATATCTCGTAATTGTGAGATAAAAAGTCGCAATTATTTATTTATTTTAATTTTTTATTCATTGGTGGAAACAAGCTTCCATATAAATCTGTCTGTCACGCAAACAGAACAAAAAATATATGTCGGTAGCAGTACTTCTGTTACAGTGTGACTTGGCGTTGCCAATGCCATGCTCTAATTTTTGAGCTACAGGAATGTTTTTAAAAATGATAATAAAAGCAATGAGGCACTGGAGGCTATGATTTTGTATGTTAAGTATATAGTAAGGCTTCCTACATGTAACTTCACTGCTGTTTCAAAGTTCATGGATGGATCATCACTTAGTTGTTTGAAACAAACTGTGAAGTAATGGCTCTCTTTCTTCACAGAGGCTTGCTTGGCTTGAAAGGTGTAACGTTATATTTCCGTGTCGCAAAGGTATATAAATGCACTATATTTGGTTTGATTTCTCATATTCGAGCGCACAGATGATGACATTTTAGTATTTTGACTGTTGAGTGATGTCTTTTCAAAGTAAACGTACTGATGTGTGTCTAGTCTCACTTTGAACACATTATGAATGCTCTAAATTAATTTGTTCTAAAAGCAAATTGTCTCTTTGTTCCAGTACACGCTCATCAAAGATGTAGTTTCATCATTAAAGAGGCACAGGATGCATGACCAGCAGTTTACCCATCATCCTTTGCTAGTGCTGAATAATTTTGGCGTGAGGGCATGCATGTCAAGCTGATGGCCACCATGTTCCAGAACATGTTCCCCTCGAATCAACGTACACAAGGTAACTCGCTCGCTCACAGCTGGTATACGTTTCTTAACTCATGATGAAAGTATAGTCTTCTGAGATCTGTGAAGTGTACAACCAGCTGATATTTTTGTCTTTTTAATGGTGATGTAATATAAAGATTTCATGCTTGTTTTAATCATTAACCTCTTATCTCTCAGCTCAACCTCAACTGCATCAAAAGATGTGTGCTGTTAAATTACGATCCGGTGTCTCAGGAGGTGGAGTTTCGTCATTAGTAAGTAGCCTGATTTTGTTTTTTTTTGTAACAAAGTCAATGTGCACATGATGAAAATTTGAAACATGACTTTCCTGTGATTGTTTTCAAAGTAAACGCACTGATGCACCCTAAAACGAGCGCCGTCTTGTGAGGTTTATTACGATGTCTCCTGAACCCTTTCCGTGTCCTTCCGCAGTAGCTTGAAGGTGGTTCCTGTGGGCATGAGCTGAGGGGTGAAGAAGCTCATGCAGGAGAAGTTCCCCAACATGAGCAAGCTGGAGGACATCAGTGAGCTCCTCATGAAGTTAGTCTTCCATGAGCTTGAAGATCATTGGCTCAATTTGTTGCATATGATGAAATGTAGTATAATTGATGGAACAGTGATGCTTCAAAGTAAACGTTCTGATGTAACAGCTTCATACTTATACATATTTGTAATTAAAGTAAGTGGTTTTACGAGTCACACTTTCGTTGTCCATTGCACTTTTCAGAGGCGTCAACCTTTCTGAGAGCGAGGCCGAGCAGACGGGGATCACAACATCACGGAGCTTCCTCAGGTGTACTCGGGTCGTGGGAACATGGCTTCTCAGCAGAGTGCGGTTCGGTTAACTGAGGTGAGGAAACTCCTTAAAAGCCACTAGTCAAGTCGCTTGTGATACCTTAAAGAAGTAGTTCACTTTAAAAAAACTTTTGCTGATAATTTACTCACCCCCATGTCATCCAAGATGTCCATGTCTCTCTTCAGTCGAAAAGAAATTAAGGTTTTTGATGAAAACATTCCAGGATTTTTCTCCATATAATGCACTTCAGTGGGAACCAAACGGTTCAAGATCCAAAAGACAGTTTCAGTAAAAACTGCAAACCGTTCAAAGGGCTTTAAACGATTCCAGACGATGAATAAGGGTTTTATCAAGCTAAACGATTCGCTCATAAAAAAAAAAAAAAAGTTTAAGTTTTATAAGCTCAAATGTGTCTGTTCTGCTACAGATTGGCCCCAGAATGACTCTACAGCTGGTGAAGATATTAGAAGGCATGGGAGAAGGAAATGTGCTTTATCATTCCACAAGTAAGTATAGCTTTGTGTAAGAGATCGTCTAGAAACAAAACGTAGTCATTACTGATCGTAATCCTGAGCTAGACTAAACTGTGCTCTGTCTGCAGTCTCAAAAACAGAGGAGGAGCTTCAGGAGATGCTGAACAGGAAGGAGGCCCGTCTGAAAGAGAAAGCAGAGCGAAAGAGAAAACAAGAGCAGAACGTTGCTCTAAAAAAAGAAAAACGTGATCAGAACAAGTGAGTATCGTCTATGGTGACTGATGAATCGCTAGATGTGGTAACAGGTAGACATGAAAACCCCTGACCTCCTCACCACGGATCGTGGCCAGTATTTACCCGCTACATCTCTATAAAGTTTGCAGCTTTAAAAATAAGACAATCATCATTCCTATGCCGATAACTGACAGCCAGTCAGGGGCGCGTTTCCCTGAAACCAACTATGGTCACAAGTTCTGTTGTTATCAGCATAGTTCAACGAGTCTGTGTTTCCTGAAACAATCGTTCCAGACGAACATTCGCAAACAGCACCGGGATGGCGGTACCGCCGGCTTTGGCCCTCCATCGCTGGCTCGCAGCTATATATATATATATATATATATATAAAGCCGGTGGCACCGCCACCTTGGTGCCTTTAGGGTTATTCTGCACGACGTGCAAAAACGAACCCCTGCTTTGGAATACATACTAGTATGTATTCCACAATTGGAATACATACTAACATACTAGTCAGAACTGAATAGTTGATATCTGAATGACAGATCACCATAGAAGTCAATGGAAAAAATGTGACTAGAGTAACAAAAGAATAGTTACTAGTCACCATTGAAATAAGTACTAGTGTCTAATGAATAAGTACTAGTATCTATTTAATAGGTACTAGTATCTAATGAATAAGTACTAGTAACTAATTAATAAGCATTGGTATGTAATGAATAAGGACTAGCATCTAATGAATAAGTACTAGTATCTAATAAATAAGGACTAGTGTCTAATGAATAAGTACTAGTATCTTTAAAAGGTACTAGTACCTAAAGAATAAACACTAGTATCTAAAAGAAAAGGCACTAGTATCTAAAGAATAAGCACTAGTAGCTAATGAATAAGTACTAGTACTTAATGGAATAGATACTAGTATCTAAAAATAAGTACTAGTAGCATGAAAATAGAGACTAGTAGGTTAAAATGATTAAATGTTAAAACGGCTTGCCATACTCTATCTGTCGTTTCAACTAGTCACAATTACGTTACAGATATCTTAAATGATAATACAAACTATCCAAAATGTAATTACGACTAGAAAGACGTTGTTGATATCTACAATGTTAATTACGAATAGTCAAACTTAGCTTTTAAATGTTAAAGGGCTTGCCATACAGAAGTGTAGGCTCAGAGAGACACTCAACATTTTCAAACCAAAATATCTGACTTTCTGTGGGTCCTAGCTCATGAGTGTAAATTAGAAAGTTGTCCGGCTTGAGGAGAATATATGAATATATGAAACGATGAGATCAACATGTGTACTGAGTTTCATATTATTACATGCAAGTGTGTTTGAGTTATGGACCAGGTGTTCGGACCCCATTCCAGGGGGCGCTGACGAGCCGCCCTGCCACGCCCGGGTACCAGCTTCAGCCCGGCTCTGATGGCCGCGGGTTCTGACCCGTGTGCAAAGTTTCAAGAGTTTTCGAGCATGTCAAGGCCCCAAAAGTGCCCGATAGTCGCTAGAAAAAAAAAATAAAATAAAATAATCGGAAGGAAAACAATAGGGCTCTGTGCCCTTTCAGGGCTTGGGCCCTAAATAGTCCTCAGATGACATCTCTGTAATTTATATACCAAAAATTAGGGCTGCACGATTAATCGAATTTTGCATAACGATCAGGATTTTGGCTTCCCCCGATCAAATTCGCGTGATCGAACGATGTTTAAAATGCGTCGTTCCTTTCACAGAACGCTCCGTTTCAAAGGGGTTTTTGTTGCAAAAAGCCAAACTAGCGCTCCGCAAACCACTGATCACATGCCTCCATGAGCCCCAGTGCGCAAGAGAGACAGAGTGTGTCTGCGCACGACAGTGCACGGAAGAGACGAAGAGCGCGCTCGAAGTGCGTGAGAGATACAGAGTGTCTGCGTGTGAGTCGATACCAAGTGAACGTGCGCGTAGGGACAGAAGTGTCTCTCGTGTGAGCCGAGACAGAGTCTGATTTTCGCGTGAGTCAGATACCTAGTGAAAGTGCGTGCGAGAGATACTGAGTGTGTCAGGCCGTGAGCAATACCAAGTGAAAGTGCGCGTGAGAGACAGACTGTGTCTGCGTGTGAGCGATATCGAGTCCTATTCGCGCGTGAGCGATACCTAGTGAAAGTGCGCGAGAGATACTGAGTGTGTCAGACCATGAGCTGATACCAAGTGAAAGTGCGCGTGAGAGACAGAGTGTGTCTGCGTGTGAGCGACACCGAGCTGATTTGCGCGTGAGCGAATACCTAGTGAAAGTGTGCGAGAGATACTGAGTGTGTCAGACCGTGAGCGATACTCAAGTGAAAGTGCGCGTGAGAGACAGAGTGTGTCTGCGTGTGAGCGATACCGAGTCTCATTTGCGCGTGAGCTAGATACCGTAGTGAAAGTGCGCGAGAGATACTGAGTGTGTCAGACCCGTGAGCGAATACCAAGTGAAAGTGCGCGTGAGGGACAGAGTGTGTCTGCGCGCGACAGTGCACGAAAGTACGAAGAGCGCGGCTCAAAGTGCGCGAGATATACAATCTGCCTGTGCCGTGAGTCAGACCGAGTGAAAGTGCGCGTGAGAGACCGAGTGTGTCTGCATGCGAGCCACAGCATGCGAGTCAGATTTACCGTAAAGTGCGCGAGAGATACTGAGTGTAGTCAGCCCGTGAGCGATATCAAGTGAAAGTGCGCGTGAGAGAAGGGTGTGTGCGTGCGAGCGAGAGATACCGATTGTGTACCGAGTGAAAGTGCGCGAGAGAGACAGTGTGTCTGCGTTTCGAGCGACGCGTGGTGAGATACCGATTGTGTCTGCGAGCGAGAGAGACCGATTGTGACAATTGAAAAGAGAACGAGTGACAATGCGTAGTTATTACTCCACCACGTGCAAAACCAACGTGATTGAACGATACTTTGCGACGATGGGTTTTGGGAAACAGTCGTGACTAGCTAGTTGATTTCTCCAACGATGCATCGTACTATGGTAGTGAAGCAGCGAACTAGGGGCAGAATTGTTTTTAAAGTATTTTACATCGCAAGTTTGATAACTGGACTCACTGCCGAACAATGAACTGCATGTCGGAAAGCAAGCCTGAGGTAAGGTAGCTTACAATGTTAACTGTCCTGTCAGGTACAGACAGTGATTTTGATTGAATTTTACGATGAAATAATTGTTTAACTCTCTCAAGTATAGAAATTAGTACAGGACTAATTATGAAAATTTCCTTTATTTTCAGTGCATTTGTTTTACAATATGCTGTTACTATTGTGGGGTTAATATTATAACTATGTAGTAGTGTGATGTTCCAGAGTCCCTCTGGTCACACTTTGTCCAAAAAATTAATTATAACTAACTCGTGGCCTCAAGATAAGTATCTGTGGCCTTGGCTTTCACCATAAAATTCATAGATAGTATCTCGTGGCCTCAAGATAGTATGTGTACATCCTTCTCACCTTTTTTACCCCTGACCCGATTTCATGCTTGACTGTGTGTGGGTACAAACCTTACACAGGTTAAACATGAGAATTTATCATAATTACTGTTTCCTTAATTTGCCCAGTTCCTCATTTTATTTTTACGGTCTACTGAGAATGCATTTACATGATTAATAAAAACTTAATTATATCCATGAAAAGCTCTATTTTAGTTCCTGTTTCTTTAAAGCCGCCTTCTCAGGCCCTGTTTACACCTGGTATTTAGATAAGTTTTGGTTCGATTGGATCACAAGTGGACGGTGCTAAATAAAGGTGTAAACGGGGTCTAAAACCTTTTGAAGTTTCCACATGACACTAAATTTCTGACCTCTAAAAAATGGGTCAAATGGATGTGGTTGGTTGGTCCAGTCTGTTGTGATTGGTTAACCACTTGCAGTATGTGCCAAACCTAACGCCCCTTACTGTAATTGGGTTTCAGCTTCTGAAACGTCACAGCTGAACAGCTGTAAACAGTATTATATCTATGGTACATATACCATTTTTATGTTAATAATATAGTACTTGGTCCTAAAAGTATTTAATTTCTTAAAGGAAAAGGAGCTTGGAGGGAATCAAGAGAAAGGGGCAGCAGGGAGGGCAGGTGTCTGATGATGAAGTGGAGGATCCTGGGAACCAGGAGGACAAGCCTCCAGCCGAGGAGTCTGAGGGACGAAGCTGATTATTACAGACAGGCTGTAGGGGAGGAACCAGATGAAGGTATCATTTCATACTCAATTACTTGAAAGTTTTACTCTTATCATTTGCATTGGTGGTAATTTTCTTCTTTGACTCCATCTCAGACATGTTTCCTGGTGCAAAAAGGAAGCGTGGCCCCGGAAAGTCACCGAAACCCTTCAAAAAGAGGAAGCTGTCACCGGGGAAGGGCCCTCCCCAAGACAGGAAGAGTTTTAAGTCGCCTGATAGGGGAAAGAAAGCTGGTGGGCCAGCGGTTTGGGGATCGAAAAGCTGGTGGGCAGCGGTTTGGGGAAAGAAAAGCTGGTGGGCCGCGGTTTGGGGAAGAGAAAAGGGGTAGAGGGGAAAAACAGGTTTAGGAAGAGCGAAGGAGGCAAGAGGTTTGGTACAAAAGGAGGAAAGGGCAATAGATTCTCAGGGCCGAAAAAAGGAGAAGCTGGGAAGAAGTACGGCGGGCAGAAAACCTTTAAAGGACGTGCTGGTATGAAACACCAGAAAGGCGCTGGAGGAAAAAAGGACTTCAGGCAGAAAAAAGGAAAAAGCTAAAGGAAACGAAAATGAACCAGAAGGTGGGACTGTTGCTTCACTGATGCGTCAAGTCTGATGTATCATTTCCAGACAAACATCAGCAATAATTTTGCGTGATGTCAGGCTTGTGCCTTGTATAAATGTTCATAGAGTTGGATGCAATTGCCAATAAATGTTTAAACCGCCATGCAGCTTTTGTTTGGGGTCGTTCATATTCTTTATAGCATCACTGAGCTTGTCTGAGCTTGTCTTGAGTTTCACACGTTGTTCTCTAAAAAAAAAGTGCACCCTTTGCATGAGACAGGAAGTTTGACACCGTTTCAAGAGAGTTTGTCGGAGTAACTTACTTGGTAAGTTTTACCAGCTTGTTTGAATTTTTTAATCAAATTTGTATTTTTTAATAGTGTTTATACACTATTCGATACAATAAAAAACTGCAGAGGATAATATAAAAGCAAGGCTTGTTTCCGTTGTGTTCCTCGTGTATATGTGCTCAGTACAAGTAGCTGTTGCATTGTATTAACATGTTATACATGTGTCGATTGAATAAAGAGTAATTGATATAGAACTGTACTTGATGTGGATTTATTGGTTTGAACACATTAAGGTATATGTGCTTTAGTCTTATTTAGTGAAAGTTCTTAGCCGTATGTTTCCAAATATGGTGAAATGTTGTTTTTGAATTTGCAAATTATTGAATTAACTTGTATATTAAGACAAATAACATTAGAAACAAAGCAATGTAGATATATTCTCCATCTCATCATAAACGGCATTTGGATGTGAAGTTTGGCAAGTGCTGAAAAGACGTGTTTTGCAGTGCACAGGTTGAGCTGTTTTTAGTCATTACACCTCGCTAACCGCAGCGCAGATGTGTATCTGAGTTACAGGACTACGCAAGAGGTAGTGATTTGTCTTTTTTTAATCATTGCATCTTTATGTAAAGTAAAATTTTTATGTAATATTGTAAAGTATTTTGTTGGCTATAACAAACCATTTTTCAAAAATGCATGGTACAAAAAACTACAATCAGATAAAGAGTTGAATCATAAACAAAGTAGCGATTAAGTAACGAATGGAACATTGTTCATTTCTACAACTTGAAATCTTTAAAATTGTAGAAATACACAATCAGAGTTAAATACTGTAAAAGTATTATTGTTAGTTCATTTCAGAACCTCATAACTTAAGTTTTAAATTGCTTGACTTTTTTTGATAATGGAGTTATCAAAACATGTTAACATCGATCTTATTTTTTTACAGTGTAGACACTGCTCAGATTCACAAGTTTTTGTCAATTAACTGGTCAAGTCCCCTTTATATAGCTCTTTCTACAATATATATTTTAAAGCACCTTTACAACGATAATAGGAAATTAACCCTTTCTATGACCTTTTCAGTTTTTGTTTGTGGATTATTTTGTCTGTTTTGTTACAAGGGAATTATTGGAATTTGACTATTTCACCCTATTTTCCTTAAAGGGATAACGTTAGTTCACTTCATAATTAATTTTTGGTATGTTTTAGCTTACCTCAAGGGCATCCAAGATGTAGGTGTCTTTGTTTCCACAGTATTTTCAATTTTGACATTTTTCGGTTAAACCGTTCTTGTCTGTCAGTCATATAATGGAGTTTTAGGGGTCCCACCTTAAAGAGCATGCACAGAGAAGTCCAAATTAAACATGATTTAATGACTCGTAAATGTAAGTACACACTGATGGCCCAAGACACGAAACGAGCGGTTTGTGTGAAAACGAACAGTATTTATATCGTTTTTACCTTTTGTTAACAGCTACGTGCACCTGATATGAATCAGATGTCCAACTGAACCGTCTCCAGATGTTACGCCGAAGTGACTCTCGCGCGTCTACGTGCCACGCATTGTTTACATGGAGATTTCATAAGTTTTACCTTTCACTAAACATATTAAGATATATTGGAAATCGCAATGGAAGATTTCGATATATCTATATATTTAGTGAAAGGTAAAACCTCTGAAATCTCTGTGTAAACAATGCATGATGTAGACGTGCGAGAGATTACTTCCGGTGTAATGCTTGGAACACGGTTCAGTTCGGTTCAAGCCCTGTTCACACAACACGCGACTTTGTCGCTGCAGGTCGCCAGTGGCTGCGCTGGAGGGCGTTCCCCACTATGGTTGCCTAGTATTGTTTGTGAGTGACATTCACGGATATTACTCTATGTTAGACAAAAAATAAGTTTTATCTGCCGCTACAAACAAATATTTTGGAAGGAAAAGTCTAAAATATGGAATCAGTACATAAAATGCATAATATTAAAGATGAACGAGAAACAGTAAGTGCTCTTTGCTCCACTGATTGTTACTCTGATTGTTATGGCTGTACAGCAACTCTATAAGAAAGTCATTGTCTAGCTTAAAGGCACGCTATGTGAGATTTTTGGATCACATTTTCCAAAAAACAGTAGAAAAATATTATATATTTTGTCGTTTTGCGTACTTACATTATCCCAAATGTTTCTACGATTGTTTAAATCCAGAGAAATAAGCAGTTCTAACCAGGACACGGACCATGTCTGTGTGCGTCGCCTGTTAATTACATCATACCCACGTTACCTCTCGATTTTTTTATTTTTGAAGAAACCATAGTAACACCAAAGTCGCTTTAATATATAAAACTCGCCAAACGGTTCACCTCCGAAGGGTACGGTGGACACAAAATACGGCGACGATGATCCCCACGCCACTGTTCTGCTCTCCAGAGTAAATACAGAGCGGTAACTCTCTTATGAAATGCTCGGTCGACATAAAAACAATGGCAGCCAACGGATTTCGATTCTGACGTGCGTCACGCATGTTCATTTCGCTTCAAACTTTTGTTTTTACGCACAACAGTTTCACTCTTGACACACGAATTAACACAAAGTGGTCAAGCGTCAAACTAGATGCGTCAGACGCGAATTTGACGTGCTATTCGTGTCCGGTGTGAACACACCATTAGAGATTATCTTGATAGACAAAACGTGTAAGGGTCACAACTCTTTGTTGAACACAGATCTTATTTTTTTGCGATTTTCCAAAAGTCTATGGGGAAAATGCATAGCTTTTCGATCGTGGGGAACCCATGTGCCGCTAACTTCCGAGTTGTCCTACAACTGACGTCATCACTTCAGCACTCTAACTGTGCGTTCACACCGTAACGCGATAGCACGTCGAATTCGCGTCTGACGCCTCGAGTTCGACGCTTGACCACTTTGTGTTAACTCGCGTGTCAAGAGTGAAACTGACAGATTTTGATTCTGAAGAGTGAAACTAACGCGCGAAAACAAAAGTTTGAAGCGAAATTTACACGCGTTAGTGTCACTCTTCAGAATCAAAATCCGTTGGCGGCCATTGTTTTTATGTCGACCGAGTATTCATCGAGAGATTCACCGCACTGTATTTGCTCTGGAGAGCAGAACAGCGGCGTGGGGATCATCGTCGCCGTATATTTGTGTCCTCCAGACCCTTCCGAGGTGAACCGTTGGCTAGTTTCACCATTTGCTCGCTCCAGGAGCTGCGCTGGATGACGGCCGCTGTCAGCGGTACTTCCGCCTGTCCCGCGCCCAGTTTGATGACCTGTTGTTCCGCATCGGAGCGAGGATCACCCTCGCCCTCATCCACCTAATCTAGCTGTCATTTATTTTTGTTTTGATGATAAATAGAGCCAGCTTCCAAAAGTTATTAACCTGTCCTGTGATTTTTTTTCTCTCATGTCCAGACACGAACTTATGCACATGTTGATTGTCTTTACATCATAATACTATTTCATCTACATTCAATACAAAATGAACATGTCTCGTAGAAATAATGTTTTAAGTGATAAAATATTTGCTTTGTTGTGCATAATCCCACCAATGCATTTAGTCATATTACAAAATAATTTAATGAAGCATCCAGACACTTCACCACGTGAGCAAGCAGCTAGGCTCCTGATTGGTTAACGCGGCGCGAATTCACGCCAAAGTTCAGATTTTTCAACTCGGGCGGCAGGCGCGAATTCGCGTCAAACGCGTGAATGCACAAATGGCACTAATTAATTCATTCACGCTTAACGCGCCAGACACTCAATTCGCGCGAACTTGACGCGCGAATGAAGCGAATTCGCGTCTTCCGCGCCGCGCTCCACGCCTCATTCGCGCAGCAGAAATTTTTTACGCGCGTAACGCGTCTTTGCATTGACTTAACATTGAAATCATTCACGCCTGACGCGCTGATTCGCGTCCGGTGTGAACGCACCATAAGGCTCTTACAACCAGTCATCTATGAATATGATTTCTGCCTGAGCACCGTTGTATTTTGCACCGGGTGTAAGACAATAACTCTTATGATTCCCTGAAATCAAGGCGTCATCAAGCCATGCCTTTGTTTTTGAATAAACAACCTCTAGTGGTGAAAAATTACAGTGTGCCTTTAAGTACGTTTTTGATTTATTCATTTCCATTGTAAAAATTAGATATTTAGTGACACTACCAACTCTGTTTGTATTTTTAGGGGTCAGAGAACACCAGAGACAATGAACAACAGTTCAGAAGATACATACAAGTTTCAAGTCCTCCTCCTCCCCCCATGTATGGCGTTCAGATGTGTGTGGCTCTGCTGGGGAACATGTTTGCCCTGTGGCTCCTGGTGACCAAAGAGAGGCGGAACTGGCACAGTGGAGTAGTTTTCTCCTGTAACCTGGCCATCTGTGACATTCTTTACGTGCTGACCTTGCCTTTGCTCATCATTTACTATGCCAAAAATAAGAACTGGGACTTTGGAGATGCTGCATGCAAAATCGAACGCTTCCTCTTCAACTGCAACCTCTACGCCAGCATATTCTTCATCATGTGCATCAGCGTCAACAGATTTGTCGCAATAGTTTACCCGTTCTTCACCCGGAGCTACGTGCTTCCTAAACACGCAAAGATCGCAAGCGTGCTTACGTGGTCCATCGTGATCATCGCTTCATCACCGGTCTTCAAATTTGCTGGAATCGAATCGAAAGGAAAACACATTCTCTGTGTCTCATGCCATGATGAAAGCCTGCAAAATTCCCACTTTAAGTACAAGCTAGGTCTTATGGTTGTAGGCTGCATGATTCCTATGGTAGTTACCTTTGGGTCTTATTTGGGTGTGATTTGGACCATTCTGAAAAATAAAAACATAACCGCACTGGAGAAGAGGAAAGTAGGACTGTTGGTCTCTCTGGTCTGCATCCTTTACGCCACGTCATTTGTGCCCTATCACGTTCTGCAGACGTACCACGAGTATCTGAAGTCAGTGAAACATACCAAACACTTGGTGTATAATTCATATCAAGTGTCAAAAGGCCTGACCACCCTGAACATGTGCTTACATCCGCTCTTGTACATGGCTGTGTTTGACAGCATACGGACAACTTGCTGTGGAAGGAGCTCGGAATGACTAACCTTCGTTATATCTTTTGCCAAAATCTCACGCAGTGACATCCTGGATGACGATTTTCAGCTTGTACTCTGCTCTGGAACGTCTGAAAACCACAAACCACATAGATAAATGAAAAACATGTCCTTGTGTTATTTTTTTATAAAAATGTGTATTTGTATGCAAATAAAAACATTTCTGACTGTTACTGACAATTAAAATGCTTGATATGTGTTTGAAGCTGAAAAAAAATTAAAGCATACCAATTAAAGATATGTAAGAGAAGACACAAGTATTATAAATAAATAATAGCCTTAAATTACCCAGAAAAGAAATTCTTTTTTAAAAATTGTGGATTTGGGGTATGTTGAGCTCCAATAATATTCCAGTACATTGCCATTTAATACATTACTCTCATTGGACTTCACAAATAATATTGTTTAACTCAAGTGAACCTTAAAAGCTTCCTGTATTATATAATATGCAAATGTGACTTTCCTGAAAAACCTGTACACTCATAATCTACTGCATGACTTCTGGTGTCTTAAAGTTTTATTATACATCTAAAAACATCCCCCTTCAGATTGTGAAACGCATACAATGATTTTTATCATGTAAACATAGAAAACCTCTTAGTAATATTTCAAGGTGAACACTTACTGGAATGAAGCAAATTAGGTTTACTTGACTACCCATTTAAATAAATAAAACGTTAAAATGTGGGTATCAAAGATGATACATCAGGCTTTTGAGGAACAATTTATACACACAAATATTTGATCATCTCTCAACCATATTGCATTGCATTGTATTTTTTCAATGCTTTGAATCATAAAAATAGGCATATAAATATAATCTAAGATTAGTATTTGTATGCTAATGCATTAAATATGACGCTTAACAATATAACAAGCAAACCCTTTTTTTCATTTTATAGTTTGTCTATAAGATCAATAATCTGACTATTATTTCATATTGTCAGGCTTTTGCAGGGTTAAGTCAAGTGTGTATAGCCAATTTCCCCAAATATATCATATTTACCCTCTGGGCTTCTTCATCCGAAATTACCGAAAACGTTTACATCGGATCGGGGAGAAACTTGGTGACTTTTGTTGTGTTACCTATAATATAGATAATACAAATCATATTATGAACACACAAAAAAAATCAAGGAGATGATATTGATTTGTTAAAGGGTCGTAAAAAAGTCACACCAAAAATGACCGACATAGGAAATGATTGGGAAATACGAAAAAACAGGAAAACTCAGAGAAACCTTTGGTGGTACAAGCAACAGATCAGCAACTGTGCAGAAAAAAAAAAGTTTGTAGAATATGCAAAATAAAAAAGATAAATGAAAAAAAAAAATCTTGCTTAAATGCACACACGCACACACACACATACAGAGAGAGATAGAGAGAAAAATTCACTGGTAATTTTGAGAATATGCAAAAATAAATAAATAAAAAATGCAACACACACACACATAAAATTAACTTAATTAGCATTATTTTGTGTTTATTTCTGTTCGATCATAATTGCTTTTCCCTTCTGAAGTTTTTATTACTTATTGAATTAAAATTAATGTCTGTATAAAGTGTTATGAATTATCACTAACCATCCCTTATTTTGTTCAATTATTTGAATGATCAAATACTGAGTAACAAAAATGTTTGCATTGTGTTCCCTTTCTAACCAAATGCTATAGTTTGATAATGCAAAACCTGATACTTATCTAAACAATTTTGTTAAAAAATAAAGTAGTTGTCTTTTAGAATATCTAAATGTATATCTAAATTTTAAAAAAACGAACAAGATAGAGAAATCATGTCTAAAACAACAAAAGGAATCAAAAAGCCAGCCTACAGGCTGTACAGGACATTGCACACATGTAACTATTTTTTAAACCACTAGATGGCGCTCTTAGGACAACTCGGAAGCTAGCAATGAATGCATTTTCCCCACTGACTTTTGGAAAATCGCAAAAATAAGATCAGTGTTCAACAAAGAGTTGTAACCCTTCCACGTTTTGTCTATCAAGCTAATCTTTGCAAGTTAATCAAAAATGTATACATTTTGAAGCCTATATATTTTTTTCTAAAAACACAAGCAGACACAACAAAGCTTTAACAACCACAAGCAGGTTATAACTGTGTGTTCTATGCTATAGATCAAAACATGAAATTATTTAGAGGCTTTGTTCACCACATACCTTATTTCAGGCGATTTAGCAAAAACACATTCAAAAATCCCAGACTTTAGAGCAAGGGAACCGGGAGTGCTAAAATGCTAACTCACTTCCGCCGGCTTTTGGCCTAAGGAGTGACGTTAGTAACTTCGGCACTCTATTTTAAATGTTCCGTTTATTGAGGAAAAAATAAATAAAAATGGAAAAAATAGCTCATAAAAATTATATAATTAATGCAAAGTATCATAAAAAAATATAAATAATAATCAGAAAATATTATAGAAAAATATATATTTGAATGGTTAACCTGGAAAAAGCAAAGTTAAATTTTAAGGCTTTGTCCAATTTTTGAACGAGAGGAAGCTAAGAGTAACCCATTAACGAAGAAGCCCAGATAAAGCAGCTTTAGAGAAAATATTCCCTTCTGCTGTTCAGCAACACGTGACGCTCTGAGGCTAAGTGTTTATGAAATTCATAGGACAAGTTGGTAACACTTTACATTAAGGTTCGTTATTTAACATTAGAACTAACATGAACTAACCCTGAGCAATACATTTGTTACTCTGTATTTGTTCATCTTTGTTGATGTTAGTTTAGGGTTCGTTTTAACTAGTGACGAACCTGTAAAGTTTTGCCGAAAAGTTGTGGTTGCTATTACAAATTTTGAGGCAACATTTGTTTGTTAAGAAGGCATTTTCTTACGTCCCTACGTAGATAGATGAAATATAATTAGGATACCTGGTTTACCTAGAGGAAGAGGGGAAACTGCTAATTTTAGCACAATTTATCTTCTCTTCTTCTCTCTCCTCCCCTCACGCCTGCACTCGTCCTCCGCGCGCACAGGGGTCGCTGTAGCGCAGCGCGTGCTCTCGACGACCGCTCACTGTCCCGCGAAACGCTTCCTCTCGAGGCTCGAGACTACCCGTAAAGATGCCGTCGATCGAATTCGACGAGTAAGTTTTTCATTTAATTTTTACTGACTCTTATTCCTGTTTAGTAAACGTCTAACGATTTGTGTTTTTCGACAGCTCAAAGCCGAGCTGGGCTGATCAGGTGGAGGAGGAGGGAGATGAAGGTACGAGGCCGCAGCGCAACCTCCGCTTAAATATCGTCACACACACGTGTTTAACACACACTCTTTCATTAAAATACACTCATTACACGATGAAGCCATATGAGAACATGCTTTACAGATAAATAAACACTCAGATTATTGTGAAAAGTACAGGAAGTGCGCACTGAAGAAGTCAGCTGGTGTTGTGTACGGTGCCTACTAACGTTAATATTATGCTATACTACATCTAGCTACAATTTATACTACTGTACTTATTTGCCATATTACACAGTACTGTTCAATGTACTGTACTATATTTACTTGTCAGTCATGACAATTAGGCAAATGGAGAAAAATAGATGCAAAATGTTATCATTTTTTCCATTTTATTTTACACTACTACTTATATATGTGACAACCCTAAACATATTAATATTCCGTGCTGTCATTTCATTTGAGGTCATAAAACTGTAAAAATATAAGAATTATGATAAATAAATAGTATTAGTATTAGATGGCATGCTGTTCCTGCCTTGTTGTGAACTTAATAACCATAGAATCGCATCTATAAAGGATCAGTTTACATAAAATATATCTCAACAGGTTCACTTCCTTCGCCAAAAGAGACCGTCAAAGGTAACATCAAGACTGCCACAGAATACAAGATAGATGAAGATGGCCAGAAGTTTAAGGTCAGTAGAGTATTATATTCTTTATATTATATAGTACTTGTGAAAGAAAAATCAGGTTTCATATTTGTTTGTTGCTCCTATGGACAGTTTATCAGGACGTTTAAAATTGAAACACGGAAGGCCTCCAAAGCAGTCGCCAGGAGGAAGGTATGTCTTCATTTGTCTTTACATGATCATGAATTTTGTGCCGATGATTAATTGTCAAACAAATAATTGCAATTAACAATTTAGTGTAAGCTGTATATATATATATATACATACTTTTAACGTGATAAACTGAGCTTGAATGTTTTAATTAAATGCTATGAAACTAATATTTATATAAGACTTTGAGTTTCTTTTGTGTACTTCACAACAATTCATTTTAAATTCTTGAAACTTAAACCGCACAATTAGATGATTAATCAATAATCAGCGACAGGCCTATTTATATCTCCATTAAACATTTTGTAATCGATTTTATGATAGATTGATTGTCTTTTCCCAACAGAACTGGAAGAAATTCGGCAACTCTGAATTTGATCAACCAGGTCCTAATGTTGCCACCACTACCGTGAGTGACTGACGTCTTCATGACCTTCATCTCCAGTAAAGAGGTATGATGGATCAACTCCCACGTTTTGCACTGATCCTTACTAAGAAAAGTGTTTGTCACTTCTAATTTGGTGATATATTTCAGTCCTTCGACGCGTTTCACTTCCCTGTTGTACCGATGCCAACTTGAAGTGATTCTCCCCGCTGTTTTACAGGACTTGAACGCTCAAGACCAAGACGAGGACCCAATGAACAAGTTGAAAGGTCAGAAGATTCGTGTCTTGCCGTATCTGTAAGGGGGATCACTGGACCACTCGCTGTCCGTACAAGGACACGCTCGGCCCAATGCAGAAGGAACTGGCCGAGCAGTTGGGTCTGTCCACAGGAGAAAGGAGAAGGCAGCGGGTACAGGTATGCAGGATACGCCATATTTTAGGGGTCAATTATTCTTGTTTTAATGTGAATAAATAATTTTGTTTTGATATCTAGAGCCCGAGCCTGCCCAACCGGTCCAAAGCAAGACTGGGAAGTATGTTCCCCCCAGCCTGCGGGACGGTGGTACTTCGCAGAGGAGAGTTCCATGCAGCCTAACCGCAGAGGTGTGTGTGTTAGAGATTCAGATCTCCCATGCTGATGTTCTCCGTCATGAAGGCTAATGCTAATGTGATGGTATTTTCTCTTCAGCGGATGATAATGCGACAATCCGCGTGACCAACCTTTCCGAGGACACCAGGGAGGACGGATCTGCAGGAGCTTTTCAGGCCTTTTGGCTCCATCTCTAGGATCTATCTGGCCAAGGACAAGAACACAGGCCAGTCTAAGGTGAGAGATGTGAAACACCACGAGGAGGAAAAGATCCAAGTTGATTCATTTACTCATGAAGAAAAACAGGAACATAGGCTTAAAAGTTCACCTAAAAATAAACCGAATTGCTCATACTTGTTTTTATAAAAATAACTTTGTGTCTTAAAGGGATAGTTCACTTTGAAATTAATTTTTGATATGTTTTAGCTTACCTCGAGGTCATCCAAGATGTAGGTGTCTTTGTTTCCACAGTATTTTCAATTTTGACATTTTTCAGTCAACCCGTTGTAGTCTATCAGTCATACACAGGAGGCTAAGGGGGTTCACCTCAAAGAGCATGCAGAAAAGTCAAAATTAAACATGATTTAATGACTCGTAAATGTAAGTACACATTGATGGCCTAAGACACAGAAACGAGCAGTTTGTGTGAGAAAACGAACAGTATTTATATTGTTTTTAACTCTTGTAATCATGGCCATGACAAAATGATCTGACGGCACGGGCGCAGTGAACTATCCCTTAAATAACACATGAAGCAACATGTGAGTTATTCTTCTGGAGAAATTCATATGACTTCTTTCCCCATCACTCCAGGGCTTTGCCTTCATCAGCTTCCACCGCCGCAGGACGCAGCCAGAGCCATCGCGGGTGTGTCGGGCTTTGGATACGATCATCTCATTCTCAATGTGGAATGGGCCAAGTGAGTGCTCCAGAAACGTTTCATTTAAAGGAATCAGGATTAGTTGTCATCATTTACTCGCCCTCATGTTGTTCTAAACTGGTATGAGTTTCTTCTGTTGAACACAAAAGTATAATTTTGAACAACCAGTTGATGTCCATAGTATTTTTTGAAGTCAGTGGCTACCGTCAATTGTCAGGTTACCGACATTCTTCATATCTTCTTTTGAAGAGATTTCCATAGAGATCAAAATATACCTAGTATGTGATCGCCATGGACGAATGGTAGTTTGAAGGTGTTTACCAGTTGGAGTGAAGTTTTTTTTGTTTCAAACAACTCTCCAAACAAACTTTTTTTTTTTCTTCGATTTCGCCTGAAGTATTAAGTCTAAAAGCCTTTAGAGTGTAAATCGAGCAGCAGGTGTGTTTTCTCTGATCTGATCATGTTTTGCTTTGTCTTTCCAGACCCTCCAACAACTGAGAGAGTTCCAGAAATATTCCAGGAGGTCTGGAGCTGTTCTCAAAGCAGTGATTCAAATAAATGCAAATAATAAAACATCCAGTTGTCTGATGTGTTGTGGCTTTGTTCCTTAAGCTTGTTTTCGGAGTACTTGCAATGATTGGGAAGTAATGCAGAAATCTGAGGGAAATGCAGATCTGCTTTTGTTAAGTGTTCTGTAGAGGCAGTCTGAAGGTGGACATCACTAAAGACAGGGCTGAAACCACCATAGACATAAACCATAGACATCTGATATTATTGATTCTGCAGTTAACATGCTGCTCTCGTTAGGATGACAAAGGTTTAAGTGATTTGAGGTGGTCTTTCTCAGCAGTTCATAATTACCAATCAAATCAAAGAAGTTAGGCTTCCGGTCATAGATCTCTGTGTCCCTTTTCCACCTTTCACGCTCACTCCTGAGATCTTTCTCCCTTCTTGCTCTGTACTGTTTGCCTCTGTTGCTGTTTTTGCCATTGCGATGTCTGAAAATACAATTGCATAATCGATTATTTCTGACAGTTCACATCACAATACAACAAGTCTACAATTAAGTAATCTACTGAAGAAATGTCAAACGTTACCATCACAATCGATTCAACCCTGTTATACTAAAAATGTGACAGGGTGGAAGTTTTTGGTTAATAGTAGACAACTCCTTACTTAGCTAAGACAGTAGCACCACATGGCATTTAGGACATCATAAAATTGTAATGTTTTGCAAACTTATTATTTAATTCTTAAACCGTTGTTTACTATCATTTAGTCATACAACAGAGTTGAAACGTTGAGCCTGAGCATCTTAATCTGACAGTGACAAAAATGAAATATAAGAAAAGATGCTGACACTTGCCTTTCTTTGCAGCATGTTGTTTAAGAGACTTGTGTGATGTCACTTCCTGGATGAAATGCCACAGGGATTGATCTATTTTTATAAGGGGGCAAATGGAATGGCGTGATGGGATTGAAAACAAACTGGAGGATGTGTTATATGGCAATTTCATATATAATTTTGTGTGTTTGTATATATATATATACATATATTAAAGTAGACCAACATATTATATTAGCAGCAACATTTTGGTATTAATTGCACTTTTTATTTGTTTGATATTCAATAGAAATGTAATGATGGTTAGTGAGGACATACAAACATGCTTGTCTACTACTTAGGCAACCCATTATCTTTAAATAAAATACATTTAAAAGCAATTGTGTTGCATTATAATGCAAAGACACCTGGTTCTATTAATTAAAAGCAATCAAATGCATTTTGTGATTTTCTTTAATTGATCTTTGAAGCAAAGTTTGGGGGACTTTAAGGGCACCCAATTCAGAGAATCACCCATACAGTTAAGGAAACTTTTCAATTCAATAATACAAGAGAGAGAATGTAAATCCACCCCTCCACACGAACAACATTTAAAGCTAAAAATATAATGGATACAATGAATATGGAACAGTGAAAATAAATATTTGTTAGATACAAATTTTATTTTGTATCACTTTCATCTATTTTGCAATGGTTAATGTTTCATTTTTCATAATCATTTTTGGTGAATTGCACCAAAACCAGTTAGGGTTTTAATGCAGGCATCACAAAAATAGAGTTTAGACCTTATTCAGAGCAGCACCATGACAGGTATGAAAGTGAGGCCTAAGGGATAGACTTACCATGTTTCCAATGGCATCCGCTGTAAAAAGCTGAATAAAGCTCCTAGATTACTTACAATTTTCCTCAACTTACATTGTCAGGAGTTTTTTGTCAACTGAAATTTCTTGGAAGATATTTTTCCAGTGTTTCATAAGCAGAACAAATCAAAAAACAGTACAGCCCATTGAAGAGATGCATGTCTATCCCTCACAGCCTCGCTTTCATTCTCATTAAAAAACAAAAAGATGGCGCTGCCGTGAATAAGGCCTATACAATTGTTACGAAAATGTGTTACCCCAGTTTTAAATTATAGAGAACAAGTGAGATTTCACTGGTATTTTGGCCTATGAACTAGGAAATGTCACCAGTCTCAATTCCAAAAATCCTAACTCAACACTAAAGCCTGATTATTTTTAAACTAGTCACACACAATTTATTAGATTTCAGAAAAAACAAAACCCATTTGACAATGAAACCATTAAGAGCTTTATTTGAAATATTACAACATATAAAAAAACTACATAGAATTTATGCCACTGTCTCAGAGTGGATAATTGCAAATACACGGTTAAAATCACATTTAGAAATTGATAAAACGTCGCATAATGGCACTGCACAGACTGTCCTTAAAAACGCCACTGAGTGGCCGGGCTCCAGACCAGCTTATGAATAAATGGAATGAGTTTAATGGGCTGATGCATCACACACACTCCCAACCACAATGAAATGGCCTGCTGTTTAGAGGACTCAAACCTCCATCTTCTCCTTTTTTACAGACTCTGAGAGAGAAAATTGAACAAGAGATTAAAATGTGTTATAGTGAGTACTTGAACAAGAAAAAGCCCAACACACACCTGTAGCGTTTTCCTTTACTCGCTCCTGCACACATCTCTTGATTTCCAGGCCAATGGCTTTGGAGAGGGTGGAGGCACTGCATTACCAACCTGAGATGTACAAGAACAGATAAGCGTTACTTTTAATTTACACCTCACAAGATAAGTGAAAGGCCTTAGCCGAGGCATCATACCTGTCTGTGTTTGTCTAGGACGTTGCCGAAGAAGCGATAGGTGTCTGGGAAGCCCTGGGAGCGAGCACATTCCCTGACACTGACCACACGGTGCTGCTCAGGGTGCAGGACACGTCCCTGGGGAAGTTACACCTTCATTAATATCCGTGCCACCACTTTAATGGGGAAAGGCAGCTTGTGAACTCTGAAGTCTTTCAATGCAACCATGGTGAGAAGACCACAACTGTAATATTGTTTAATATTTCCAATAATGGTTTATTTTTTACAAATGTAATTTATTTGTGATGGTAAAGCTGAATTCTCTGCATCACATGATCCTTCAGAAATCATTCTAATATGATTGGATAAGAAACATATCAGTGTTGAAAATGGTTGTGCTGTTTTTCAGGACTCTTTAAGTCAGGAAAAAAAAAAGAGCAGGAAAATATACTCATGATTTGTGTACATCACATTTTCAGGTCTGGAAAATCCAGAACTCCGGATTAAAAAAAAGCCACACATCCCGATCAATTAATCAATTGCCGAATAAAAAGTATTCATGCACTTCAAAAGTGTAGGGTCGGAAAGATTGGTTCATGTAATAAAAAGAAAAGTTTTATTCTTCACGTCATGAATGTATGAAGGCAATACCTGCTTTCCCATTGGCTCAGGATTGGTCACCGTTGTGCTGAAGAACCCGTCCCATTCCAGACGGCCGTACAGACCAGCCCAGTGATTGTGACGGTTGCCCGTGTGAGGCAGACACCAGGGAATCAATGTGTTGAACTGCCTGTCCGCAGGGTCACATGGTTTTCCTAGAGCAATGAGACAATAACTGGTAAGTCAGGATTTTGATTCATTGGGAAAAAACAAAAAAAAAAAAAAAAGCTCCAACTAATTGAATTACAGACCCTCAGCACAGGAACACACTCCTCTTAAAGCACCGGTGCCACTGCGCCCATTCTTTTTGTCGGAGTGGCTGTAGCGAAGCTTTTTTGTGGTGGTGCCGTCCCGCAGCCGCACCTCAATATTAGGCAGATCCCTCCAGTCAGAACCGGGAGCCAAAGGAATGTGGCGCATGCGGGCCGCGACCAGGGGCGCTCATGTCCTACAACACCACAGAATCAAATTATTAGCTTGTGGTTTGAACTATGGTGCCTTCTCTCTTGCTAAACCTACTTCAACACACACGCAACACACTTAAGTGAGCTCTTCTGGTATCGAACCCTTAACTTCCTCTGTCTGACAGGAGATTGCTCAACAGCTGCAATGGGTCAAAGTTACTGGTATTGCATGAGTGAAAAGCAAAAAGTAACATTTAATGAAAAGTCAAAGTTAAGCAGTGTCTTAACCATTTTCCAAGTGTCAATGCGGACGGCACTGGAGAGGGACTGACCTTACAGATGTGGTCTCGGAGGATGGGCTGGTACTGAGAGCCACGTATGTGTCTCTGGAACCAGGACTGCGGCTCACCATTGTAGGAGATCTCCAGAGCGGCGGCTCCGTTACGGATCTCAGGGAGGTCAGACATGGTGTCCCGCACTGTGATGGTGCGATATACGCCCCCATTTCCACTGTAATAAGTGCAAGATTAGTATAGAAAACTGTAGAATTTCCTAAAGTGACTCCAGCATTAGTTCACAAACGCGTACCGAGTCACATTGCTGACGTATTTCTTCTCGTCAACCGCCACACTTAGAGAACACGCTCTTGGGGCAAACACATGCAGGGGTTCAGGGTAACGGGCAGCTTTTCACCCGGAGCTGCAGCCAGGATGATCGCCCTGCGTCGGGTCTGGGCCACCCCATACTGCCCAGCCTGCAGAAGGAGAGATTAATGAAGCATAACAAATGTACACTCCGTAATCCTTGGCTTGGGCATTCAAAGAAATCTCAATTATATCTTGTCAGATGAGGGGGAAAAGGGATAAAACGGGCTACCACTTGCCTGTAGCACACCAAAGGTGCACTGGTATCCCATGCGAACCAGACAGCGCAGTGTGAGCTTCAGGACCATGGAGCGCTTGAACGACACGAAGTTCCTCACGCTCTCCAGCAGGAAGAACTTCGGTCTGTAATAGTCACAGTAACTGAAAGGAAAGAGTGATGCACACAAATGGTGAATATCCAGCATTTCCAAATATGCAAAGCCTCATTTCACAGCATGACTCCTTGTGCTGACCTCAGATAAGACACAACCAGAGAGTTCTTGAACTTTGAGTACGTGCGTGAGTTGAAGCGGTTCATTCCACTGAACCCTTGGCAGGGCGGCCCACCACAGAGCATCTCCACGTCACCCTTCTGAGGCAGCTTCTGTCCAAGAGAGTTGGTCTTCTCTCTCAGACATCACCAGCTTCAAAAGGACATTACAGTCCTCTGTGAAAACTGTGGTGCCAGGATTGTTCAACCTGAAGGCCTGAGCGGCAGGATCCCACATCTCTATGGCCCAGTTCGATCTCGGAGATTCCTGGTGTTTGGGAAAAGAAGTGCATAAGTAGGGTACTTTTTTTTCCTTTATAAAAGTGCTTTCCCCTACTTAATCTCATTAAATATGCTTTAACTAATTTTAAATTTGATCAATAAATTCAACTGGAATAATAAGACACTATTAGGTTACCAATCAAATTAAATTTACACTTAAATATTACAAATGCATTGTTATTAGATGTTTAAAAAAAAATAGATGGCAGCAACTGACCATCTTAATGAGAGTGATTCTTTCAACAGGCAAATTTATTCAAGTATGAGGCAGTGGTTTATGGATGGGTTATTAAATCTTTAAATGATTCAGTGTTTTGAAAAATCAGTTGAGTGATCACTCTGCCGAGTGTTGCCGAGACACACTACGTCTGCTCTGCAACAAATTTTGCTGCTGAAATGGAACAAAGATCAGAGTCAATAGCTTGTTTTCACGTGACGTCACGACACTGCGTTGCCATGGCGCGAAGATCAGATGGAGGGCAGGAAGTGAATTTCTATATTAGGAAGCACTAGAACACACTCAAATGCCTATGTTTTGCGTCGTTTATGGTTGCTCAAATCGATCAAACCACAAAGTAAAAAACTTTTTTTATTGTGTGCCAAAAGTTGTTGTTCATAAGGGGGAAAATACAAGAAATTGACAGAAAAACACCAGTAAAAAATGCCTTGTAAACCTAATTTGCGTCTGCGGAGGAGCCGAATGGGAAAATGCCTGTGTGTTTGTACAGTGTGCAGTGATCACTTCGTCAAATGTGAGTTAATACATTATTTATGTGGCTTATAATTACATTATTCAGGTGTTTAAATACACTTTTGTGGCTGTTTGTGTAACGTGGCAGTTTCTGAACTTTGTAAAGTCAAAGCATGTCTGTAAAGCCCTATTCGCACGGGATTAGTATTATCTGGTGACCTGTAGTAATTTGTAATAATTGCGGAGTTTGTCTGTTATCTTAATCCTGTGCGATTCGGCCATGTCTGTAATTTGTAAAGTAATAATTCCCCCTACAAATTACCTACTATATGTATACCTACTATATTTATTAGTCCCGTGCGAATCGACATCTCTGTGATTTGGCCGGATCATATATCATTTTTTCAAGGTTTTTGTTTCATCTGCGCCTTTTTATCCATCTTTCGCGGATAATAGAGGCTGAGTTGGAGTGTTTTAATAGTATTTTGGGTGCGGGGTCATATCGCTAGTACAACTAACTCATACAATTTGCAGAAAGAGAAAGCTGAAAACCATAAGAGCAAAAACAAAAAGAACGATTAGATCACAGGCTTCGCTTATCCTGTGCGAATGCGCCACACGAAACTCAGATGTGGGTGGGTAATTTCAAATTCACATGTGGTCCCCAGGTAATACTAATCCCGTGCGAATAGGGCTTTAGTTGCTGATATCTACAGCCTCGATGGCAGGCAAATCTCTCAATTCAGTTGAAAATCGGTCCTCTTCATAACGTAAGGATCACGTCCAACTATGTTTCGATTTTCTGTTTATATATTTCTCTTGTAATAGCGTCTAAAGTAGTACAGTACGGATTTTCCTCCATCTCGTCCATTGCGCTCTTCACTCCTTGCCCTCCACCTGCAGTCCGCGCGTAAATACAATCACGTGACTGCAAACCACCTATATGGACAACTCGTAACGATTATATTATGAACTTGTTTATTGAACCGATGTACGAAATCAGTTACATCATCAATCATGATAGTATTCAGAATAGCACGGTTAGTTGTGTGTTGCGTTACTGTACCATACGTTATAAATACAAGTCTACATTTTGAATTACCACAATGTAAACACTGTTTCGTGTATGCAGACGGTGCTCATGTTTAGAATCCGAGGTTGCACAATCAATGCAACCTTGTTACGCCAGTAAATTATACATTACATATCCACCATCAATCGCCACTTAGAATAAATGCAATTAAATCAGAATCCCTCACCTTCTGGGGACTCTTATTATTTAAGCTACTTGACTGGCCGGGCAAGTGAAGTTTTCACTTACCCTTTGAAAAATAAATAAATAAAACGAACCCGTCACCGATATGTAATGTCAAGCCCTGAATATAAATATAATACAATGGCTCCATAAAGAGGTTTTGAACAGAAGCCCAACCTGCTTGATGGAAACCCTCAGACAGACCACCACAGCCAGAGAACACATCCAGTGTGCGCAGTTTGGGGAATGTCGGATCTTGTGGCTCCTGATCTGGTGACTCCTGTGAGGCTGCTTTACCTTTACCTTTCCCTGCAAACAATCACAATGCACAAATTATTTGGCTGTAATTTTTCTACAACCAGTCATGATTTACTTTATGGAGGATTTAAATAATTGCATCAATGGCATTTGTTCTAGTTATCCGGTTTCATTGGCTAGAAATTGGCCAAGGATTCCATGAATTGTCATCACTAATTTAAGAAATATTATAATAAACGTTATCGTGTGGACACTAATATTGTTTATTATAAGCATGTCAAACTTTATAGCAGAATGGATTAAGATTGGCTGTCTGTTTCAATCATTCATTGGCTGGGGAAGAAAATATTGCTTTTCATGGCTTGAGTTTCAGCTTTTATAAGGAGGGACATTCCCACAAGTATTTATAACAGCTGCAATACAAAACTTCTCGTTTCGAGACAGAATTGTCACTTGCCCAATCGGCCTATTGTTGCACAGCTTGCCCATTTAAACAAATCAATAGAAGTTGCACTCTGAGATACCCAGAGCTCTCAAAGCTGCCTCTCAAACAGATAACTAGTACCAAACAGAGCTTTTTAGCAGCTTGTGCTTCAAACTGTCAGAAACTATTTTAAACATCTTGGCGAGTATTCATATGCATTCATTCATTTGACAGTTGGCAATATCTTAAGTCAGGGTTCCTCAAACTCTGTCCTAGATGGCCACTGTCCTGCAGAGTTTAGCTCCAACCCTGATCAAAAACACCTGAGCAAGCTAATCAAGGTCTTCAGGATTACTAGAAACACAGGTAGGTGTGTTTGATCAGGGTTGGAGCCAAACTCAGCAGGACAGTGGCCCTACAGGACAGAGTTTGAGGAACCCCATTTAAGCGAACGTAAAGAGTTAAGGAAACCTGTATCAGTATAATTGAGCCATGCATGATCTGTGACAGCAGCCAAAGATACCTGATGCTGTCCGGCATAAATGCGGATCAAATACAAAGGCCAGTGGGATGAATCAATCTGCCTTCGTTCAATTTCTATAGGATTCTGTATCTGATTACTGTTTGACCAACCTGAAAACCTTAAACCAATCACATTTGTATTTTATTGTATTTATTTGTGCTTCTGATTTGTTTTTGTTCTTGTTTATTTTCTGAATTCAATGGGCTCCTCTGCACGTAACCACTCCCTTACCGGAAATGCGGCTTCGTCTTTTCCGGTGTAAACATGGCGCTATTCTACACTAGATACAAGAGTTGCCGAAACTTACAATAACAGACGTACATCGTCTTTGTAAGTGCTCCTCCAAATCACCTAGCAGCAAATTAGATAAGAGCTTTAAAATGTATGCCTCTTCATATATCCACGGATATGAAGGTAAGTCTATATATCTCAAACTTTATGGCTAACGTTAGTTTGCTAGCTTACATTAGGCTAATAAACAATCCCGGTCTGACAGAATATGCGTGTTATAATGTTGTACTGTTTTACTGTGTCTTTACGCCTTCATGCATGTTCCTAGCTTCTTATTGTGTTAATATGTGAATGGCATTAGTGTCAAACAAAGACAGGGCCACAAGTGAAGTCGCTGTAAAGGCTTTCTGCTTCAGATCGATGAAGAAGCACGAAAAACCTTTCACATTTTCCGCCTAATACTAGAAAACAGTACAACATTATAACACGCATATTCTGTCAGACCGGGATTGTTTATTAGCCTAATGTAAGCTAGCAAACTAACGTTAGCCATAAAGTTTGAGATATATAGACTTACCTTCATATCCGTGGATATATGAAGAGGCATACATTTTAAAGCCCTTATCTAATTTGCTGCTAGGTGATTTGGAGGAGCACTTACAAAGACGATGTACGTCTGTTATTGTAAGTTTCGGCAACTCTTGTATCTAGTGTAGAATAGCGCCATGTTTACACCGGAAAAGACGAAGCCGCATTTCCGGTAAGGGAGTGGTTACGTGCAAGGAGCCCATTCAAGTTTGAAATCAAGCTTCCTTGTGCCATGTAAACAAAGCAATAATTACCTCATTGTAAGAACAAACAGCTAGCACATTTAGGTGAGAAATGTAATAAAGAATATATAAAAATATTGATTTAGATGGCCTTGGTGTTCATGGAAATTTACACTTACCTTTCCCCTTTCCTTTCCCTTTCCCCTTATTCACGGCTGATCGGGCATGATTGGGAGGATCCTCAAAGCTCTTAGTCCTGGCATTATAAGCCTAAAGAAAAGAAAAACCATCAAACAGAAAAACCAAGTGGCTAACCATTTCTCTCAAATCATGACTTGACCACAATACCACTAATTTGCTCTTTAAAAGCTCATTCTCACCTCTAGGAAATAAAAGCGATCAGGTCCTCTACTTGAATAGTCCTGCACACTTTCCACAAGATCCTCTGCATACTCCACACGGCAGCGGCCCAGCACATCCGCCATGTTCACGGTCACCTCTTCATCACTCCAGTAGAGCTGGTTTATGTCAGAGTGGTAGGCACCCTTTGGTCCTTTATGAGTGTTTTCAGGCCTGAGAACAGCAGTCATGAAAAGAAAAAGAAAAGTTAAAAATGTACAACCTTAATGGAAACTGGAAGGAAATCCATTTCCTGAAGTACATTTAAAAGCAGATGCAGTGGTTAACATGCAAGAGGATGAAAACGCATCACCTGTAGAATTTATATAGGCGCAGTTTGACCTCGCTTGTGTCCGGCTTTCCATTGCTCCGCTTGCTGCAAAAGATTTCTTTGATGCGGCCAATGCGGAAGGGCTCTGGAGCATCCAGGTTTGAGCCCTTTATGTAATCGGAGGACTTCCTATAGTACTCTGGGTAAAGATCCTCATCGACATCCTCCTTTCTGTGAGAACGTTTCACTGGGCTTGCAGCCTTGACCCTAAGAGAAAAGGTGCATTTAATAAAACGCCTTCCAACCTCAAAACATCTCAAGCCTTTTTTTTTAAATACGTACACAAAATTAAAAGCCTCAGGGGGTAGATAGACGCTGTCTCCTACTCTGTACTGCTCTCCCTTCAGGCTAGCCATCCCATAGAAGGCTTTAGAGTCCCTCTCCTCATCCTCCAGGGGCTCAAAGGCGTGAGGCGCATCCTGAGCCATTCGCTCCTTAATCCTGGTGCAGCTGGCACAGAACCTGCCATAAAACATGCATTAAAGTGCATGTAAAGAAACCAACCACAGGAAAGAAAGGGGCACAAAAGCAGTTCTTACTTATACTTGCAGTCCTCTGAGGGCGTGACACTGGGAGGAGTCTCAAAGCGAGCACACTCCCCTTCGTACCAGAGCTGATAAAAGAAGCTTTTTCCATCATCCTCGATGACTTTGATTTCATCATCCATGCCGCCCTAAAAGCACGCAAATATTAACTTCTGCCCAGCTCGTTACCAAACACAAATGTAGCTCAGCCTTCAGCATCTGTACCTCCATGAACCAGTTTTCAGATGGAGCCTTGTAGAGGACGTTGACCTTGCCTTGGACAAAACTCAGCTGCATATCTTCACACTCATCCACAAGAAAGAGCTCGAGAGGGTCTGATGACTCTCCAAGCACAGTATCGGTGCCACGGCAGAACCAGTGGGCGTGAAACATCTTCTCACTGTCCTCCCACAATGCTGTAATCCTACAAACAAAAAGGAAACAGGCTTAGATTTGAAGCAATAAAGTTGCCTGTTTGGTTTAACCTCCTTGCAAAAGCCCAAGTTTGCTACGATAAAGGTTACCTTGCCAAGTAGATGGGGTGTGATGGGTCATCAGGGTTGACAGACACACAATCTCCAACCTCAACCACCTCATTCTCAATGCGCACTTTCGTGTAGTATTCCTTCTTTCCCTCAGTCTGAAAGGACAAGATCAATACTCTTAAGTCCTAGAAGTGGACATCCAGGTTCTCAAAGCAAGTGAAGCCACATACCTTGATGGGCTCTCCCACCCAGCTGATCTTATTCTTTGTCTGCTTCTTTTTCTTGGCCTGAGACATTTTCTTTCTCTCTTTAACCGGCAACACATCCTCCTCTTCAATATTCTCGTCATCCTCCGCTTCCTTCACTGCCAGGTTGGGACATCTGGAAAAAACACCCATTTAGCTTTATCCTGGCCCATTTAGCCAAAACCAAGGCCACAGCTCGATAAACTGGCAGGAAATAAAGAGCTTCCTAAAAAGGTTGTACTCGCTCTCAGTACGACACAGTGCCGAGTCTGACTATAATAAAAGCCTGCTTTTTATTACCAAGAGTGAGATCAGCACTAAACAGATAACAGCAAGTTCAAAACTAGCAGACATTTCACATCACATGAAAATATTACATTTCTGCCAAGCAAAATTACACAAGTACGAAGACTGCCCAGTAAAATCATACCTCCTCTTCTGACAGGCCTGTTTACTTCTGCCACTGCCGCCAAACTTGATCATATCCTTACAGGCTGAACACTTGCCACAATCTGGCGCTTGACACACCTGAAAGGAAAGACGCAATTAAACCAGACTTGTCACAACCAGTCTTTACATTGCAATTAACAGGTCATTTCTGGAGAACCTACCTCACAGACACCACACCGTTGTCTCTTCACTTCCCCATCCTTATTGTTCTGGTCAATCTGATCGGAGAAAAAGGTGTCAAAGATTAGGTAGACCAGTTTAGTGGTGGTGGCTTTAGTTCGGGCCCTTGTTGTCCTTCTCAATCTTGGTAGGATGACGAATGGCTTGTCTTCTGGCTGCTCTCCTGAGGGTGGGGGGGACAAAATGCAATTAGAAACAAATACACAACATTCAAATTATTTTACAGAAGCCACTAAAAGCCAAGCAAAAATGGAGCCATGCATGTAATATGTATGAGGTCACAATACACTGAATGGATTTGTCTCAAGATTGGGTAATAAATTTAATACGCTTCAAAGTCAGCTTTTTTTTTTTGAAGGACATTCAGTTCCTTCAGAGGCTTAGTTTCTCAAAATGGGAAACTCGTAAACTCAAACAATGGGAGTGCAAATTAACATCTGTTATGCAGAGCCATGCTAGTTGGGGTGGAAAGAGCTATGGAAAATACTCTTGTTCTCATCACCCACCCTTTCAGCTAGTGAAGTAGGTTGCCACCAACACAGACTATTGAAGCGGAGCGTATGGGGAAATGGATAAAAACCAAGCCACACACTCTGCAGAAACATCAGGTTTTACATACCAGTACAGCTGCCTGCTGCGTTAGGGAATGTTAGGGGATCATTAGAAACAGGAGATCATGGAACAACCACGAGTAAAACCCAACAAAACACTGCATGTTCAGAGCCCACCATAACATTACGTTTTGGGTGAACTTTGAAGCCAAGTTTAAACTTTAAGGGATACTCCAGCATTTTTTCACATTAAACTATATTATTCCCTTAACTAAGACGAGTTGATGCATACCTCTGTCGTCTCAATCACTCTGACACGCAAGAACTTTTTGATAGCACTTAACTAGCCCAGTTCATTCAATATGGGCCAAGCAGAGAAGAGACCAAACACCTCCACATTTTCCCTATTTAAATACAGTTACACGAGTAGAGAAACTCGACCTAGGACGGTGATGCAAAACAAAACTGCACTTTTCTAGACGTGTAAAGTGGATATTGTATGGCGAAATACCACAGCAAGTGTTTGGGAGCACTTCGACTCAGCGCAGTAATATCATCACTCGTGAAAGTCCTCTAATAGGGCATAAACCTGGTCACACTGCCCTCTGGGTATAAGCATTAGGCTATTATTTGAGTCAAACATTGCTCGATCACACTGAAACATCCAAAACACCTTCACTCCATAAACTCACCTCTTTCCCAGAGTAACACCAGCCAGCTTGATCAAGTCTCGCATACAGGGAGTGACGATGATGGGCTGCTCGTCTGAGTCTCCAGCCTCATCGTAGCTCTCCACCTGCTCCACCACAAACTGGGCATGACGCAGCAGTGTGTCCTCAGTGAAACGGTTGAAGTTGAGGCCAGCAGGCGGAACAGTCGTCTAGAAGACACGGATGAACACATCAGCACTGCTTCGGTGGGACAACACTTAATGTGCTTCATTTTAAATCAGCTTACCTCAATTTTGTTAAGCAGATCCTCATATGTGGCGTCCTGGTTCTTCTGGAGAAATTCGACCACAATCTTGCTCATGTAGATCTTCTCCTGCATCAGAGCAAAAATGAGCGAGTACTCTTCACTGGGGTCCATTAGGATGTAGTCAGCAAAGGCTGTGGAGAAAAAAAAAGGATTAAATACTCTGTTTGGATCTAAATGATCATGGTGAAACTTGACGAGGTTACATTATGAAACATTTACCTGTTGTGAAGCCAATTAAAGCCTTCTCTCCACCATCAAAACCAGTGATCCACCAAGCATTGACAGGACCAAGCTTCTTGGCAGGAACCCCACCTGAAGAAAACAATTGGAACCACATTTAACCTTCAATTTTGCTAATTTTAAGATCTTAAATGTCTTTATTGTAAAGAATAGGGCTGCCCACATCTACATTTTTCTAGACTAGTCATTTGTTGAGTCATTAACTAAATCACACATTTATATTAGGGGCTACTTAAAGACTATGGTTTAGTATTCACCCTGTATACATGTAATACTATCTATTGCCAGCAGTAAGTATCCATCTTTTGCAGTCAAATGCACAGCCTTGCAAAGTATGCTTCTTTCGACTCCTTTTCACACACAGTTGAGCAATCTTTTGCCGAGATACAACCCTGGTAAATATCTTGGTATTAGTTCACGCTAAAGTTGAGGGTACTTTAGGCACTTAGTTTGGATTTCCTGACTAACATCAATTACCACAAGAACCCAACATTAACAATCTGGTCCCTCTCGATTGCGTGATTCCGACACTTTGTAGAGATTTATCCAAGACCGACTAAAATCTTTGGTCAACTAAGCCTGTTATCATTAACAAACAATTAGTTGACTATTAGGTGGCAGCACTAGTAAACAAACTTGGGACATACCATCCATGCATGGGTTGTCGTCATAGATCGGCTTAACAGCACAACTGAAGTACAGTTCCACGTTTTTTCTGATGAGGCCGGAGTCGAACGGACACAGATGCCCATGCTTGTCATACACGCTGTGAATGAGGATAACCACAGTCAAATCATTTGGAAAACAAGAATAACGTTAAAGTTTGATGCATTCCTTTTTAATCACCTGAAGTTTGTAATCTTGTGCTGAGGCAGATCTTCATAGCTTTCAAAACCATCCTCATTTGCATCAAAGAGGGAAAGACGCTCATCGGTCAACATCTCCGGTTCATCCAACTACAATATACACAATTTGAAAGTGTTGCAAAGAAATTAAAATATTAACAAATATCATATATAATTAAAATATGAGATGGAGTTGTTTAGATGCCATGACAAATGATGGATTACTTTTAATTGGATGTTATTAAAAAAAAAAGCTCACAGCATTATCAGGATCTCCCTGGAAGAACTTGAGGTCTGAATCATCCAGAAATTGCCTGCAGTCGGAAACACTTCGGCGGAGGTGTCTAAAATGCAAATAAATGGGATTAATTTAGTGCATTAAATCAAGTAGCAGCACAAATGGGGGCGAAATGAGTCACCTTGGCTGTGGACACAGGCTTGATGTTGCCATTAGTGGCGTTCTCAGTGTCAGGCCTAGAGAGGGGATAAGAATTAATATTGTGCATTACCTATGGAGAAACAGTTTCATTAAATTTGCATTCGGGAACTCACTTCTCAGCTTCCGTTTTAAGGCGTTTCTCTTCATGGACCTTGAAGGGAAAAGCTGCTGTTAAAATATGACTTTCATGGACGTCATAAAATGGCATTACCTTGCAAAACAATTTTACCTCCTCTGTAATATCTTCCTCAGTCTTAACTTCTGCATCACCATTTGCTGGTTCTCCATTCAACTCGTCAGACTTTCGTTTTGGCCTATTGGAGAAGGGTACAACAACTTTCACTTATACACTGTAGTGACTAAACTACTTATTTCAACTGTTTAAGCACAAGCTAAAATCAGACATGCACAAAAGGACACAAATCAGATATTACATTTTCAACTTACACTCTAGAGAACATAGACAGGATAGTTGGCTGTTTCCCAGAGTTGCGTGTAACCCTGCTACTGCCTGGAGATTCTGTGCGGGAAAAAAGAAAAGTCATTAATAAACACTAAACATTCAACATCAGCACACAATATAGAGATACAGCTGTTGGAAACACTGTAAAGCCATTCAACTCACTCTTGGTCTCAGAGTCTGCTTTACTGCGACGGCCACCCCTTCCCTTTGGGGCGCTGGGAGACTTTATAGCATCTCCTTCCTCTTGAGTGTCCATGGCTCCTTCCTGCTCGCCATACGTCTTGTGAGATCCGTTTTCAGAGAAGCCGTTTGAATGTCCATTCTGCTCCACTCCATCCACCCTGACAACTCCCAGAGCTTTCTTCAGTATGGCCTTCACCTCCGTTGTGTAAACCTCCTGAACAGAAAGAACAGAGTTACAGCTCAAGTGCTTATACTTGAGATGAGAGAATTGAAAAGGCAGAGCAAACTCACAGTAGAAAGCTTGGAAGCTCTTAACTTGTCCTCAAGGATTTTGAGCTGGTCCTGAGTATCGAGAGAGCAGGAACTTCTGCAGTAACCTGAGCTTTTCCTTTACACACTCCTGGACAATGAAGAAAGAAAGAGTGCAGTCAGGCTACATAAATGTTCAGTGGACTTTGAGTTTCTTTAACTTAAGTAAGACTGGGATGGAAAAAAAAAGGTTCAAATAATAAACCTCAAACCCAACATCCCAAAAAAAACATTGTAGGCTGTGTTTTGTTGGCGTGTGAAGAACTCCAATAAATCACAATAAGCTTGGTTACTTTTGATAAACTCTAAATTTCATAAAAAGGGACAAATTAAAATAAAATAAAAAGATGAGACTGTAAGCATCAGTTCAATCAGAACATGATGTGTGCATGTCTTCCTCTAAACTGCTAGTTATAGCACAAAAAAACAGTCAAGTAACATTACATGTGCCTCTATAGCCAGTTAGATAATAAACTGTAGAGGAGCATTTTGCCAAATATACTCTAGATTTCTGAAGTTTATGTCTGATGTAATTTGTTTAGGTATTGTATAGACTAGAACAATTCTATATAACTGTATAGTGGCTTTAAGCTTTAAAATGCATCTCTTAAAGCAACCTCCCTTTAAATATTTTGGTCAGCTCAAATAATCTATGCAGTAATAATATTTGTGAAATAATTTAAAGAGCAGTTCCATGTTGATCCTTGTATTGTTCAACTGGATAGGATTGATATGGGATATAGAAAGAAATTGGTACCAATATTTTATTAAGAGTGTAATCAGTACAGTAAGCTAATTACCCTGTTCAAGAATGGGTTCCACAGCTTACAGCATTAGTAGATAGATAGATAGATACAATCAAATAGATAGATAGATAGATAGATAGATAGATAGATAGATAGATAGATAGATAGATAGATAGATAGATAGATAGATAGATAGATAGATAGATAGAACAAAAAAAGAAACGTCCCTTTTACCTTTTATACAACAATAATGTTATAAAAATCCAAATAACTTTACAGATCTTCATTGTAAAGGGTTTAAACAATGTTTTCCATGCATGTTAAATTTACCATAATCAATTAATTAACATGCACCTGTGGAATGGTCTTTAAGACCTTAAACGCTTACAGAGAGTAGGCACTTAAGGTCACAGTTCTAAAAACACAGGACACTAAAGACACTTGTCTACCGACTGTGAAAACCACCTAAAGAAAGATGCTGATGCAAAGAAAGATGTTGCAATCGCAGGGTGAGGGCTAGGGCCATAGGGCCCCCAGAAATGTCCAGGAACTTGCAAGTGCCTTGGTGGAAGAGTGCAGTAACATCTCACAGCAATAACTGCCAAATCTGGTCCAGTCCATGAGGAGGAGATGCACTGCAGTACTTCAAGCAGCTGGAGGCCACACCAGATACTGACTGGTCTGGTACTTTTGATTTTGAGCCTCCCTTCATTCAGGGACAGATTATTCTCTTTCTGTTAGTCACATGTCTGTGAAACATTTTTAGTTTATGTCTTATGGTGTTGACTCTTTTAGTGCTCATACAAATATTTACACACATTAAGTTTACTGAAAGAAAAAAACAGTTGAAAGTCAGAGGACGTTTCTTTTTTGCTGAGTATAGATAGAGTGAGATAGATAGAGTGAATAGATAGATAGATAGATAGATAGATAGATAGATAGATAGATAGATAGATAGATAGATATCTCCATGGGATAACCTAACAAATTTATTTAAATACATTTCCAAAGGATGCAAAGAAAACCCCTCACCTCATCTGACAAACTGTCACCACCTTCATCCAGCACCTGAAGCCTGTGAACAAGGTAAACATCTCATTAATATTGCCCCACAGATCTCTTCGAGTAATCAAAAATGACGAGTAATGCAAGTTAACAGCATGAATAATACTTTAATTGTTAGTATTTACTCTTAACTCAACGGTAATATCAGAAGCTAATAGGTTCTTCTCTACAAACGCTAGCATGTGATTGCTCAAGTAAACAAAACAAGCGTAGTAACACCTTAGTAACACCACTTCAAATGATCTTCCTTGAATAAACTACACGAAACACAGCCAAAATCAGTAGCAATGGGTCTAATGACTTGTGCAATGATTGAGTGTGAGACAGGAGGCGGGCAGGGCTTCACTCGTACGGACACATGTTTATTTGGCGCCAAATGCAGTCAGACTGACACCTGCAAGTCAAGTAGCATCAAAACAACCAGTCGCAGCCTGTTTTACCAACTAAACGCGAGCTAATGGCAGGTTGAGCATTTGAAACATGGCTAAATGCTAACGAGACAATAAAAAACAAAATCGTGACGTTTTTAAATATTCACACAGCACTTAATGCATCAGCCGTTATGTGACGTTATCAACGTGTAACGAGTCGCGAGCAAAGCCCGCGAACTAGCAAGCTATCAAACCCAGTAGTTGCTTTAAACAAACACAGCACCGTACCGTTCCTTGACATCCTCTGGCAGAGACAGTGAGGTCCTGGTAGGCATTTCAAGTTCGAGTTTGATCAAAGAAAATACTATTTAAAACAATAAAGACAGATAAAAGCCGTTATTAAAATCTGACAGTGCCAACAGCAGCGCGCGGTGAAGGGGCTCAGCGGGCTTTATGAATTGACGCTAGCGGCTGGGAAATACGCGCGGGCCGCTTTTCGCGCGGAAACGCGAGTTGGACGCTACCACTCTAATTCAAAGCACGGGGGCCAACTGTGTCAAATGAGTTGTGCGTTTCTATTTAGGTTTTAAATAATTCAGGTACGTTCTTGTGAGTATATGAAAAGTACGGTAGTATTATGAAATATATACTGTAAGGGTGAAGGAATATCAAATCGTTTGTTTTCCAAGGATTCATTTTTATGTGCACTCCTTGTACGGCTTTAGAGGACTCAACCAAAATAGGATGTACCACGTTTTGTGTCGCTCAGGGGTGCACAAATTCGCTCCAAGAGCTCAACTCTTCCGATGTAAATATTTAACTACCAGTGACGAATAGAAATTTGAGGCGAACCGACCAATTCGATTGGTCTATTTTAATCAAGTTTATGTAGCATTCATTTGTCACAATGTTAACATATTTAATAAAGTAAACAAAGTATCTTCTAGCAAACGGATAAACGTATAAATAAGCATAAATAAATGCAGAGTCCTGTGAAATAAAGGCACCCTAAAATCAACATGAAGCTAATGTTAACGAAATTCAACAGCAGCAGCATTTCCTGCAATTTGCATGTTCAGTGTTCAGATTTGTTTAAATCTATTGTAATATTCATATATATATATATATATATATATATATATATATATATATATATATATATATATATATATATATATATATATATATATATATATATATATATATATATATATATATTAATACAAAATTTATATATATATATATATATATATATATATATATATAATAAAGAAATACAAATTAAAAAGTTATAAAGAAATACAAATTAAAAAGTTAGTTATTTTAAAAGTTTAATCTTTTTTAGATGATTTTATTTTAGATTTACAGTTAGTCATAGTAACCTGACTCCTACAGCCCACATAATCATGCAATCCTCGTTTATCCTACAGATGGCGCAATAGGCCAGTACAATGATGACATATGAGTTAAAGTCGTTTCTTTGGCTGACCACAAGGTGGCTCTGTTGCACAGCGGTTGTAGTTCACTGCTGTCTGAATAATCATGTTCTCACATATTGCGGCGTGGAGTGGGAGTAGAGAATGAACATAAATCACGGAATTTACTGAGAACAGCTCTATATGTTTGCAGCAGTTTAACCATGACTGACGTCACTTCCTGCTAACTCATGGCCATATTCCCAGCTGTGTTGTCTCCCAGGGTGGGTTGCTGTTCCCACTCAGGAATTTTGGATGTTTGACAACAACCAGGCCAGACTATCTTTAAGCCCTCTCTGTCAGGGTTCATAATCTTTCCTTTTTTCTTTTTCTTTTTTTTTTTTAGCCAAGAGTAGCCCCAGCTTATGGTCATGCCGTCCCAGCAACCCCTTTCCAATTGATCTAGTCATACTCTCCTGTTATCCTACAAAACCCTTCGGCTAAACATCTGCACTCCCACAAAACCTTGGAACTGGCACTTAATTGGACTGTCAGAAATCAAGGCCAGCAGTTGGGCAATGTTGTTATAGATTCATGTCATGGCGAGTCTCCCCTTAACCATGTTCGTGCATGCTAACATTTAGTTTCCCTTTTTTGTCTCTTTAGATTTCTGTAATAAGTTGAATAAGCTCTCGAGTTCAGATTGTTAACCCAATACTGCGTAGGACTGACTTTCAAAGAAAATTGCGTAGTGGCATTAATCATTTCTGTCACGCACACAACAACCACCTCAGAAGTTACACTTAAAGGGACAGTTCACCCAAAAATGAAACTTCTGTCATCATTTATTCACCCTCATGTTGTTCCAAACCTGTATAAGTCTTCTGTTGAACACAAAAGATGTTTTAAAGTATGTTGGTACACAGTTGACGCTAGCCATTGACTTAATTGAATTTAACAAATTAGAATTGAGTAATAATTCATCAAATTATTCCAAAAAAGTTAACCATTTAATATAAGTAAAGTTTAAACCCAAAAAAAGTAACAAAAATATCTCACTAACAGACAGACATCAAAGATTAATTAAGAACTCTTTATTTTATATTGCCAACATTGTAGACACCTGATGTTAACAAGCAGAATCACGGAAGGAGAAAACCTAAAACAAACACAGATCACCATAATGGTGACTTAAATTTATGTTTTTTGGTTGTTGTAAGTTTTACTCATTTTAAATGGTAAACCTTAAATGAATGAATTTGATTAATTATTACTCAATTCTAATTTGTTACATTTAATTAATAATATTGCTTGTAATCTCAGGGCGGCAGTGGCTCAGTGGTTCATGTAGGTTGTCTACAAACCGAAAGGTTGGTGGTTCAATCCCGGTTCCACCTGACCAAGTGTCGAGGTGTCCATGAGCAAGACACCTAACCCCAGCTGCCCGAGCTGGATGGCGCCTTGCATGGCTGCCGTCGCCGTCGGTGTATGAATGTGTGTGTGAATGGGTGAATGTGAGGCAAATTGTAAAGCGCTTTGGTGGCCATTGGGTCTATGAAAGCGCTATATAAATGCAGTCCATTTACCATTTACCATAATCTGTTGCCACAATTTTTTGATTAGATAAAGCATATTCATTTTTACAGTGTACTATGAAAGACAATGGCTATCAACCATCGTTTTTTTTTTTGTGTGTGTGTGTGTGTGTGTGTGTGTGAACTATCCCTTTAAGCATATGCTAAATACATAAATGCAATCCTGATGCAGTCAATCAATCTAGATATCAATCAATAAGCAATAATAATTTTCAACAACACCCTTAAAACATATAAATTAGAGAATGACAATCAAGCAATGACTTTTTCATTTTTTATTTAAAAAAAGGAATGAACTAATGTGTATGTACCTACATTAGTGTTTGGGATTGTACCGATTTAGCACAGGTAGCTTGCTACTAAAACACAAAGGCTATTGCACACAAGACATTCTACACGTATACACATTACATACATTCTGTACATAGATACATACATACATACATTAATATATTTATCATAAAAAACACTAGCATTGTTCCACAGGGTAGGCAATGTTTTACATTGAACGGAGTGATAGTGATGCTCACACAGGCTTAAACTCTTCATGCATTAAAAAAAAGAAAGAAAAACCAAAATACATTAGACCGGCATTGAAAGAGCTGCCAAAGTGCTTTCTCTGCTGAACCAAACCGATCAACAGAGGAAACTAAAACATGTTGGGATCAAACGGTGAATGGGTTTGATTGTGTGAGTGAAAGTGTTGGGCTGATGACATTAACGTATGACAACATTAAGGTCAATTCATAACAACAGAAGGAAGCGTAGGAAACACCGGACTTCCCAAGGTTGCGGGAAGTTAGAATTTTCTTCAGAAGACTTGTGATCCATTACAAGACAGGGTTCCCATATTTCAGAATGAATATACCTTCAAAAGAGAGAAAGTCATACTCAATTTGTCCCATCAATGGCCTATCAATTTCAATTAACTTTAACTGTCGTTAATACTTCACAGTGTGTGAGCCTTCTTGTTGCTGCAAGCTCAATAATCAACAGGAGAACCATAAAGTTCACTAATACTGTCGATCAGCGAAATGTTCGCTTGTAACACTTCATTCTTCTATTCAGTTCCATTCGTCAAGAGGGCACAAAACGAAGCACACGCTGCCGCAGCGACGCTACGACATTGTCATGCCAACAGATCCAGAATTTACACCGGCTGCTGTGAGAAACTCATTTCAGGAATACAGTAATCATATCCCGACTGTGCTTTCCTCATAGGACAAATTAGGAATGTTAAAAAATAAAATAAAACAGAAAGGGACAGTGAGTTTAGATGAACAAATTGAAGTAACATTGACAATTGTACATAGGTTTGCCATACATATTAAGTTTTTACACAGGTTAGACTTTCATGCAATACAATGAAGCGGAATACTTGTCTTGTCGGTAATCAAAGGGTGTTATGCATATCAAGTAATTTGATAAATACATGGGAAAGGTTCCGCAAGCATGCGTGGTGGTTTGGCTCATGTGGAGTGCATTGTCGGTCCTTACATTTCAATGAGTCCTCTCATATCTTTGAACCATGACAGTGGCAGTCCAACTCGTGGATAGCATACATCTTGCATTTGACTTCTGGTAGGTTAGTCAGCATAGGAGAAATATACAATCCCAACTGCCTAGAAGTCTACAAAGTGCAATATTTTTACATTTTGGTTTTGTCGTATTCTGTCAAAGAGCTAAAATACATATTCCCATTTGAATTTGGCTTTCTTTAATTTGCCTGGAAATGTCAAATATGTGATGGTCAAGAAGCAACAAAGTACACAAGGGAGTCCAGTACCACACCTGTGATAGCTGCTCTACATGCAAGAGTCCAAAGACGTTGATTGTGATTCTCATTTTATCCATGAGGTCTCTGAACGCTTCTGTCTTCCGTGCCTTGTCTCCAAGATGGAGTCTCCCGTTACCTTTAAGCACCTAGGTACTGTGGAGACAGACTCAGACACAGGTAGTGCAGTCCTGCATGATGGGAGTCGACTGATGTTCGTGTTTATTGGTGCAGTGCTCCATTGAGCTTGAGCTCTTGAGCGGCACCATGCAGCGGTGAGGAGGTCTGCCGCAGTAGAGCAGCCCCCAGCAGCACAAAACCCTGAGGAACTCCTTCCTCATGTCCTTACTCCGCAACGTGTAGATCAACGGGTTCAATGCAGAATTCAGCGTGGCGATGCTGAAGAAGATGTCAGCTTTATTGAGGATAGGGCATTGCTGGATCGGACAGGAAGCATCCAGGATAAGGATGGTGAAGGCAGGCAGCCAACAAATGATGAAGACGCCAAGCACGATCGTGACTGTCTTCAGGAGAGCGTACGCTGGAGAATTGGTGGCCTCTTGGTGGCTGGTGCGCACAATCAGGTAGATGCGAACGTAAAGGATCACGATGGACAGCAAGATGATGGTAAAGATGGTGACGACGAACAGGACGTAGTAGCGGGTGTTGAGAGGCAGAACAGCGGAGCAATCCTCCAGGTGGTTAATACAGTTCCAGCCGATAATGGGAAGACCTCCCAGAAGGATGGACATCACCCAGCACGCTCCGATCAGAAGGAACATGCGGCAAGTTTTGTTGGAGCCATAAACCTTGACCTTGGTGATGGCAATGTAACGCTCTATAGCGATGGCCAGCAGGCTGAAAACTGAGGCGGACAGGGCGATGAAAGCGGTCCCCTCTCGTATGAACCACTGGACAGGCACCAAATGAAATGTCCTGGGGCCTGACAGAAAGATGTTGGCGATATACGCAGAGCCAGCCAGTAAGTCAGAGAAGGCCAGGTTCCCAATGAAGAAGAACATGGCCGAGTGGAGACTTCTTGTTGCGAAACACGGCAATAAGCACCAGGAGGTTTTCCAAGATGATGATACTGCAGATAATGACAAATAAAATTTTCAGGGTGTCCAGGCTTTGTTTACTCTCCATGCGGTCTTTAATTTCCTTATCGTTCATGTCCTTGGTAAAACGATAGTGGACCTGGATGAGGGTCTTGTTGAAGTACTGGGAGTATTTGCTCATGGTGACAGCTTGGCAAAGCCGTGCAAATGGACGGCCAGTAGTCATTCAGAGGGCAGGTTGTCTGAGCTTGTCTGATGAGACGCCCAGCCCGAAAGCACGTCTCAGCGGCCCAGGAAGCTCTTCGGTGTCACCTGGAAACAAATACAAAAAAAAGAACAATTACTGGCAGGCCAAATATAAAAAAACGGGACACATTATTAAAAGTTGTAATTTCTTGTTAAGTTGTAATTAAAAGTTGCACCTCTAAAAGGCTCGTACACACCGGGACGAATTTCAGCGCGCGTTATCGTCAGCGTTTTATCAATGTGTTTTTTTTGTGTTCACACCAAAGCGATTTTCACTGACGATGAGCCGAGTGAACATGCAAACTCATTCCCTGACATTGGATGGCGCTAATTTGCTCTGCAAAACCACTCCATATCTGTTCTCTTTCAAGATGTGTGTAGTCGCTGTCGCGTTTGTCATATTATAGCTCTTTATGTTTCGACACCAATGAGAACAGCAGCTCTACATTCATCTTGCCTTGCATCTTCCTCGTCTTATTTCTTCCTGGCTGTGTAGACGGCGGCGCTACTTGGCGTATATCTTCTTCGCTGTTGCATATGTGTGCTTCGATGTTTTGTGTTTGAGCGCCCCCAAGTTGTGTTTTACTGTAACTTCAGAAGCTCCAAACACATGAGCAAAAGCGCCAATCTTATTGGTCAGATAGTTTTTGACGCAGCGCGTCAAACTAAAAAAACAAACCCGAAGGCGTTTTGAAAAAAAATGACACTTTTACGCGGTGCAGTGTGCACACCCATATTGCCGCCCTTTGTTTAGTCACGAGGCGTTAACCATCGGCGAATAACAACACAAAATTCGTCCAGGTGTGAACGGGCCTTAATAGCAGCAGAGTGGGCAACATTGACAAATTTGAGTGAGATTACTAGTGTGTCCAAACAATGGAAGATGGGGAGTGTTGTTTTTTATTGGCAATTTTGTTGCAGGTAAAAATCTTTCAAACTCATTTTAATGTCAGCTCTAATGATATGCTTCATATAATGCTATGCAAAGTCTTGACTCTGAAATCTGGTCAGCCTGTACACATTAGGTCCTGTTTCCCCTGGTATTAAGACGTGTTTTCAGTGATCCTTTTCAGAAGTCATCAGGCTAGCTGCATTAAGATTTCCACCAGGTATTATCATGCGTTTCAAATCTCCTGTGATCACTCGTGTTCAGATTTCACCTAGACCCTGCCCTCTTAGTTCATCACACTCTACATCACTTTTATGGGATCAGTCTGTGCTGCGCACATACACAACTAAATGCACAAACTCAAGTTACACATCTTACAAGTGAGCAGGAAAGGAAGTGAATGTAAAAGATAAGGACGGGAGCTATGATTTTTGTGTTTGATACAACACAGTGAAGATCGCTTGTTTTGGTGTGCTCACGAACACGTCCCAGAATACATAAAACATTCAAGAACCCATGTATTTAACACATCCTAATACCAGGTTGAAACATTTTTGTCATGTTATACACAATTGCAGACACAAGGTTACTCTGCTCCAGACTGTAGCTACAGTTGCTCACTAACAAGCTTCATCCTCGTAGTGTGCGCTAGGTTTTATCTAAGGATCAAGCAGTGGTCCTGCACTGATCAGACACATGTTGGAAACCAAAAATAGCTCAAGTAGTGTTCTGGAATTTCCCTTCTGAGTAAAGGCGCCATGCCAGAACTGTCCTTCAGCTACAATCTGTTCTTGCCCCATGAACTAAGATAAAAGTGCATGTGACAGACAGTCTTCTACACCTACACATAACTGCACTGTCTGTGGGACTGGATGCTTAGTCTCACTATTGTAACCTCATGACAACATCACAGAAACCATCACCTTGTCATCTCAATGTCTATTACATTTTACAAGAATTACCAAGAACTTCAAACACAAAGTGTCATTTCCACAAGGCCACAAGTCTATAAACTTTCCCCCAATCTAAAATCCCCAATCAACTGCTGACTATATACATAGGGGAAATGCTGAGATTGACAATCTTTGACGGACTGCTGAATGCATAAAAACATAATGCACAGATTTGAGTAACAAGGTTAAATGCATGTCAGAGCCAGAGAATGTGAGCAAACAAGTGTGATTACCTGCGTCTGGCCTCAGACATGCAGTCACATTATTACACATAATTACAGTATTTTAGATTTAAGGCTGGACGGTAACCCCATTCAGCTTTTGGCTAGCTGCTCAAATTACGTATTTTGAAATTGAAATCGTTTTTCATACAATTTGCTTGTCCGGTGCCTTTTATAATGTGTCTAGTAACGTCAACTGTAATTCCATCAAGACTGGTACTACTTTATAGCCAAGAAGTTGTGGAAAATGTAATATCCAACATAATATCCATATGTTTTCCCACTTTTAGAATGCTAATAAAATTAATAGTGATAATTTGCCCAAGCACTATTGATATTCAAATATAGACGTGGCTATTTTCTAAATGTATCCCACTGTGAACAATTCTTCTAAACATGTATTTCATGTTTTAATAAAAAAATGATAATATCCTAACTGAAACAACAGATTTCTCTGCCAGACTGATTTGAACTCATTTTGTCCCCTTAAACCTGGTCCCTTTCTTGCTATTAATTGCAATCCAATCAACAATCAATGGTTAGAACCAAGTTCATGACCTAGCCTAGATTGACTCAGACGTACATCACAATATACAGGAAATAACTTATTTCACTGCAACTTAAAACTACAGATTTAAATATTACATTTACATTAAAAACATGAGAGAAATTAAGAGTCAAATCACATGCAAACAGGCCTTTTGTTTCAATTCAGAAGGACAAACAAGAGATCTCCAGGAGACAAAGTATTTAGCCACAAGGTGTCTTTGAGCTGTGGCCTAGTGGTTCAGGCACACATACTCAGTACGTTGAACCCCGGTATTGTATCATGTCCAGATCTCTAATTTCCTGTCTACCACCTACTGTCACAAATTACAAAAGACGCCAATAAGTACATCCCATAGTACTTTATAGTGAAGTCTGAACACAATGGGATCTGCTTTGGTGTATACTTGCATTCTTTTGAGATGACAAATCAAGATATTTGGCTAGAATATCTCTAGGCAGGTGGTTACAAAAGTGGAAGGTGGGCTCACATAGCTGTTCTTCACTGCTTAAGATACACCAGAGCAAAAAGGCCAAAGCCTCAAAACCGAAAGATGCAAATCCCCGTCAGGGCAGAGTCACTGTAGAGACTATGCAACCATGTGGAATGGCATCTGGAGACAAAGGCAGGAATCTAAGACATCTGTGTGACGCACACACCTCACTTCGACATCTCTGTTGGCTGCACACAGTTCAAAACCCCTCACAGATGTGGACTTATGTAAACATACCAGGAAACGTGTCTCAGTCACCTACAAACACACAATAAGGTACAGCTGCGCAGACAGTGGGACTAACCTGCTGCCAAATGCCAATAATATCCAGCAAGGCCATTTCCTTGAGCAGCAGCGAGGAACAATGGTCTCCTTGTCCAGGTTATGTTTCACTTGATACTCTCCAAAGGCGCACTGTGCTCAAAAATTACACCATGCATCAACTACCAAATGCAAGCTCTACAGTTCAAACTATTTTCAGCTAACAATCAACAGCTTATAGCATCCGGCCCAAACTTAAATCACCCGTCCCAAATAAGTAAGCTGCCATCTCAGACACCGAAGGACGCTTTTAAAAACAGCTCTACGCCTACCCACTGAAACTTCACTCTCAGAACAAGTTTAAGAACTTAGTTTCGCTACTGACAACTTGTGTTTGTAATTTCACTGTCGCCTGCAAGCTCCCGCTCACATGCACTCTGGTCCTCGGTGTTGCCTTGGAGACCATGCCGACTTTCATCATGGGATTTGACAACTTGTGAAACCTGATGGGCTGGTTTGTCGGCAGTGCCGTCTCCGGCCTGCCCCACTTTACAAGTATCCCCGCCCTGTCCTGCAACTGCAGACTGAGAAGGGACGCCAGATCGTCCTGTCTGAAATAAATCGTTTGTCTCTTCCTCTACAGAAACCATATTCATCATGCTGAAAGATAAACAAGATGTTCGAAACTGTGAATGCATCGCCAGTAGCAGGACTCCTCAGTCCAGCTGGCTAAGAAGAGCAGTCTTCCTGTACACAACGATTCTGTTATAGGCCAGAGGAAGTGTTTGTGGTGTCAAAAGACTAACATCCTGTTCAGACTTGATAGCTGACTGGTGGAGAGCTAGACAGTTAACGTGGGAAAGGTTCAGTGGAAGTGAGAGACGCGAAAGCAGAGAAGAGCAGAGGAAGTTTATTCGGATTCTTACAGGTGTAATACGTGCGGCAGGAAATGAGCTGAGACAAGGCAACAAGCCGCTCGTTTTCTGTCAAATGTGCGCGACAGACATAACTTCAAGAAGCCTTTGTTGATTTGATCAGAACTGAGTCATCATAAAGGTCACTGTTACAGTTCACAACAAGGCAACCATATGACTGCCATCTCTCGTTCCACAGTCAGTGAAACCTGAACTGATGACCCCAGACTTGGGCAGGACCCCGCCCACATCCCCGTGACAAGTCTACAAAGGCCACAGGTGTTGTTTGCGCTTCCCAGCAATACCTGATAAGCCCCAATTAGTTAGCGGCGTCTATGCAACCGTGCTTCCCACAACACACCTGTTACCTAGCATCAGTTGGATAACAGTTGCCTCTTTCTCCAGAGAGATCTTGCACCTTCGCAGCTTGCACAAACCGTCAGCAACCACACACAGTTGGAAAAAACAAAACATATAATAGGCAGATGTTTTACTTCAGCTTATTATGGCTGGTTCTTGTGTTTGCCATCACGTACATGTTAAATAACCAGAGTGAGCCAAGCCCGAGATGACGCCTTATCAAAATGATCGCGAGACGTATGCTTCCTTTAAGTTTCGCTGAGGGAGACAGGTTTAAGAACGGAAAACACAAAGTGCTGTTAGAAACTACGCATTACTGCAACGTCTGTTCACACCTGAGCATGGGGATATTATAGTTTTTCTCAACATGTGAAACAAAACACTTTACACTCTTAGAAAATAGGTACAAAAGCCGTCACTGGGGCTGTACCTTTTCAAAAGGGAAAACTTTTGTCCATTTTAGGTGCTAATATGTACATTTTAGGTGCTAATATGTACATTTTAGGTGCTACATATGTACATTTTAGGTGCTCATATGTACATTTTAGGGTGCTAATATGTACATTTAAGGTGCTAATATGTACATTTTAGGTGCTGATATGTACATTTTAGGTGCTAATATGTACATTTTAGGTGCTGATATGTACATTTTAGGTGCTGATATGTACATTTTAGGTGCTCATATGTACATTTAGGTGCTCATATGTACATTTAGGTGCTCATATGTACATTTAGGTGCTCATATGTACATTTAGGTGCTATTATGTACATTTAGGTGCTATTATGTACATTTAGGTGCTAATATGGACATTTTAGGTGCTAATATGGACATTTTTGGTGCTATTATGTACATGTGGGTGCTATTATGTACATTTTAAGTGCTAATATGTAGCATTAAGGTACCAAAATGCACCCTTTAGGTACTTTTGAAAAGGTACAGCCACAGTGACCTCTTGTACCTTTTTTCTGAGAGTGTATTAGCATTTCGTGCTGCTTGAGCTTAAATGCCTTTGTTCTTTATATTTCCTGTTTTCAGAAGAATACCTTAAGATATAACATAAGCTTGTTGTGTATATTGCTTTATTGTAAGCTTGTTCAGAAATGGTGAATAAAAAAACGTCTTTCTTGTTAAACGTCTTTTAAATAAACTCCAAATGAGTCCAAATATTTGAATACAACATTTTTTTAAAAATGCCCTTTGCCTACCCCTACTTTATGTCACATATTTAGTCCAGGATAAGTGTCAGTCTTGCGGTCAGCACAGTAAAACGATGAGCAAAGTTCTCTTTCTGCGCTAATGTTGTTGTGCTCTATTAAGAGCTTCAGGCACCAACACGCTACTGATACTACATCCTGTCCCCATCGTGATAAGTGTCACCATCCACATGACCACATTTTTCAGCTCCACCACAACTGCACCATTACCTAGAGCTTATTCTTGGGAAATGTTTTAACACATTAGGTTGTTGCAAACAAAACGCATTCAACTGCAAATCCTACAAATGTGCTAAAGAGCAGTTGGAGGAAACCTTTACCAGAACATCACGCACACTGTAAAAAAAAAACAAAAAAACTTGTTTTTTTTTGTTTGAATGCATTGTAGAGGGACTGTAATATGAGTGCAAAATCAAAATTCAATCAGTTCATAGCACATGATCATTACACTGATAATACCTTGCCCTGGAGAGAGGTACAATTACGTCATACATAATTGTATTGATTTGCTAGCTGGTTCCACAAAATCAGATGTAAAAGGGTGAAGCAGAGCACTTACAGACGGGTGGGGAGGGAATGGGGGAGGAAAATTCCATCTGTTTCGCTAAGCCAAAAGAGTTATGATTCAAAGCCAGTCAATGCAGCGAAGGTGATACAACACAAAATACCAAGACCACAAAGCTCTATTCAACACACTCTCATTCCACCATGCTAATGACCCAGGTCTGACATGTCCTTCCATGACTTGAAAAATATGTCTTTAATGCCAGTTTATGAAACAAATAGTCCTGGCTGAGGATTCTGATTGGTTAACACCGAATTTCAAACATGCTACAGGCTTGCTGCAGTAGGGTGTGTTACCAGTGTTATATTAGGCCATACACCAATTACATTACTTGCCCGCCGTGGTGGCACCAACCCCACTGTCGTTTTGCTTTTTATACAAATAAAAAAACATTTAGTTCAGTTGGACAATGGGTGCGATTATAAATTGAGTGTCTGCTGCAGATCATGAGCATCATTGACGAATATCTCATCTTGGAAAATGTGCGGTCAGTACCACCTCTCCCTATGTGATTGCGAATTCGAAAGTGAAAAGCGAGCGCTCATTCAAAAGCGATTTCAATACCCCGTTGATAGATAGCGGCATTGTCTGCATATTATAGGCCTATATAGGGAGCAAGAGCACGAATGAACATGCATCCAAAATATTAGTTTTGTCAGAAGTTTATATATCGATGTAAATATCCTCACATCCCTAGTGTGCTGTAATCCATAATATACTCATGCCTGCCCACCATATCACTGCACTTGCATGTTAAAAATTTGAGTCTGTGATATTTTTAGAACTAGCGATGCACAATATAATTGGTACAATTTTTTTTACCGATATTGGTTATGTTTGAATATATATTAACCGATACTGGATTTTTAATTGTGTATCAAAACAAATGCAGTATTTAAGAAGTTTCATCTGAAAGGAATGTTACAGGTTAAATTCATGTCTACCTCTATTAGAGCCAGACCGATATATCGGCAGGCCGAATATTATTGAACCGATATTAAGCATTTTCCAAACTATCTGTATTGGCAGTTATAATGGCCGATAAATGAATTTTTCTAAAATAAAATAAAAACAGACGAAACACGATTCAACCATGTCACGAGTGTTCGAGTTGTATAGTTTGTTCACCAGAGGGCACTCTACACCGTCCCTGTTGGCAACACTTCGTGTATAACGCGCCACACATCCTGCAATCTGCTGATCCAGGTTGCAGGTAGTTTATAAGGCAATGTAGGGACAAATTATTATTTTATTTATCCGAACTTTAATATATTTTGATGTTCCTCTGTTTTGTAGTGACAATTAAAGAAACAAGTTTCTTTTTGAAATGCATTATCATATTATTTTAGTTAAAACTCATAAATAACTACAAATAACTAATGTTAGGGAAATCTGTTAATGTTTTGTTGCGCGTTTCTAGAAAAAAAAAGAAAAAATTATCGGCCGATATATCGGATTTTAAAACCAACAAATATTTGTATCGGTATCGGCCTTCAAAAACCTTTATCGGTCAGGCTCTAACCTCTTCTGACAGTATATTTGACATGCTGCTGATTGCCACTGAAAATAATTATTAGTTTGTAATAAACAAAACAAAAAAAACAGGTATACTAATGTTCAAAAGTTGGGGGTTGGAACGATTCTTTTAAACCTAAAAATACAGTAAAAACTATTTTCTATCGTTATATTTTTTTTAAATGTAATATATTCCTGTGATCAAATCTGGATTTTTAGCATCATTACTCCAGTCTTCAGCGTCACACGACCCTTCAGAAATGATTCTAATATGCTGATTTGATGCAAAAGAAGCATTTCTATCATTATTCATTATTATCATCAATGTTCGAAATTATGTTGGTTTTGCTTCTTATTTTTGTGGAAACCATGATGCATTTTTTAAAGATTCTTGATGAATAGAAAGTTTAAAAGAGTAGACATCTTTTGTGACATTACAAACTGTTTTTACTATCTTTAATGTCTTTAAAATCTTACAGACCCCTAAACATTTATACTGTAGTGCAGAGAAATGTACGTACGTCAACATAATTGCACAGCTGTCAATGCATGTTGGAGTGTTTACAAACTCTAGCACCAGTAAAAAATTATGTCATGTGGTAACCTGGCTGGCATTTACAAGAACGTTCCTTTATAAGCCACACAAAGGCGTTTGTAGTGCATTTTTTGCTGTGGGTGATTTACACTTCTATCAGAGAAAACCACAAAGTTTGAATCTATTCAGATCACATGCTGTCCTACAATAATACCACTGCAACTAGCCAAGCTGCATCTGACGCTGCATGAAGACTCATTCTCACGAATCAAGACGCAAGTGGGCAAGCTGAAGCAAGCCTTAACATCAATGCACGCCGATCCTCAGCGCATCGATGCTGCCGCTCTGTAACAAAGCCTGGGGCCTCCTCTGACTGTTCCACAGAGCGTCTCTCCATCATAACCATGCATCGAATTGGCCGTGCGAAACGGCAACATTCCTAGAAATGAAGTGTATTAGCGTCAGAGTTCTGGTACTCCTACAATGCTGACAGACAGACTGTGATATAACGGATATAAAGTGATATAAAACCAAAGCGTAGATGTTAGTAGTGACCTAATGCATTAGCGTCTTTGTAGGGAAGTGGTAAGTTTTTAAAACCACATATTAGGGGTTAAACAGATCGTAGTTGATCAGGCTCCACGGTTCAGCACGCATGTGATTCGCAGATTATTTGCAAAGTTTAATCACCATAGAGTGAAAGTTTATCACTTGAACATGTTTTGTCTTGGCAGTTTACGCCTTCAAGCAGTTTTAAACCATTCCAGTGAAATAAGAGGCGAGCGAGAACTGAATTTGGTCCTCGCACCCTGTTATCTGCGCACAGACGCACGTACGCAGAAAGACGAGCTTCAGATATATAGCGCGCAAACACAGAATTAGTTTTTTTGCATTTCCTTGCGCTTGAAAGGATAGATGTACACACAAATTGATGTAATCGGCAAGTTTCTCTCAAACACAGTCAGTTGAAGTGAACGTAAACAGTAATACATCGGATGTGTATCGGTTATATTGGATCCATGCATTAGCTCTTAAAGGGATAGTTCACTTTGAAATGAATTTTTGATATGTTTTATCTTACCTCAAGGGCATCAAAGATGCAGGTGTCTTTTTTTCCACAGTATTTTCAATTTTGATATTTTTAGGTCAAACCGTTCTTGTCTGTCAGTCATATAATGGAGGTCTATGGTCACCACCTCAAAGAGCATGCACAGAGAAGTCCAAATTAAACATGATTTAATGACCCATAAATGGAGGTACACATTGATCGCCTAAGACATGAAACGAGTGGTTATCAATGTGCATCAATGCAAGGAGCATAGACAAAAGTGCCCTCGCCCTCAGATCACTTGGACGTGACTGTGATTACAAGAGGTAAAAACAATATAAATACTGTTTGTTTTCTCACTCAAACCGCTCGTTTTGTGTCTTAGACTATCAATGTGTACTTACATTTGTGAGTCATTAAATCATGTTTAATTTGGACTTCTCTGTGCATGCTCTTGTGGTGGACCCCATAGACCTCCATTATATGACTGACAGACAAGAACGGTTTGAGCTAAAAATATCAGAATTGAAAATACTGTGGAAACAAAGACACCTACATGTTGGATGCCCTTGAGGTAAGATAAAACATAACAAAAATTAATTTCAAAGTGAACTATCCATTTAAAGTGACAGCAGCCTATACATTCATGTTGTCATTTATGTCATTAATAGTTATCAAACAACAAGATTAATCTATGTTTAATTTATACAGTGAACACTCTAGTGTTATTTTACATTTAGGCCTAATGATTAAACTTCTGTCCCTGAACACCTTACCTTATTTGTAACTTTGTTATACTTTATCTATGCTACTAATTGGTGTATTTTTCACTTGCCTTTAATAATGTTTGAACTTTATTAGTTAGGCTAGTAGTTGTTGCTGTGGTATTGAAGTTCTTAAAGTGTGCGTTTTAAAAAACGGAAAGCAAAGTTACATTTGATACTCCCAAACTATTTATTATTTTTTTCTTGCTAATCTGAAGTGTGATCTGATCCAGGACTCAAAAACTGTAATATGATCCGAACCGTGAGTTTTGTGATCAGTTGAACCACTTCCACATATGATGATCCCCTTTTAAAGGAACTTAAATAAGCAATAAGCTATATTTTCATCCAAAGTAAAAATTATTGTCATAAAGTTTTCATAAAATGATCATGTTTTTGTATGTATTGGATTTTATATTGTGACTACCAAAGTATTCAAACACTATTTTGAAAATATTTACAATGTATCAGTTAGATATTTTATAAAAACCAACTATCTGTATTTTACAGTACTGTTAAAAGCATGCATTTAGAGAAAAAATTAATTGTACACCATATTTCGCAATATCTTTCCAAAGCATTTTCTTTTTTTACAGATATATGATGCATTGCATGCAAGAATCTACAGTTCAATGAGGGCGAAAATGAAAAAAAGACATCAAGAGGGTAAAATAATCATGATTAATCAACTGGTTTCTGACCAGCCTTACACTTTTACACTTTTTCGCTCGTAAAATTTAGGGAGAATCATGGCCACCTAGTAGAATAATATAAATAAGTAGCAGATTTGTGCATGTGCAAGTGTTGGGAAAGTTTTAGGGAGTCCATTCACTATCTGGAGAGATTTTCCTCTTCTGACTCATCTGAATACACTAAAGCACAAATGTCTGTCCTCAGCAGCAGACAGCAGCCTTCCTTGAAATGATTTCCACTCTTATCTCCAGGACGTGGATGAGCAACCAGGCATTTAGATAATACAGAAGCTAGAGGGCAGATCTTAAACATCTCAGAATAACACAACAAATGATTATCTGTTTCTCATCTGTGCAAGCAAACATAACTCTTCAGTGTACACAATTCAATACATGTACACAAAGCTATTAGGCTATGTCTCAAGACCCCTGTTCATCAATATTTACCAGTTATGTCGAGAAGCACAAGCTTTAGTGTAATGCAAGGGGAAAAAAACAACACTGAGATTAAACCACAGATAGGATATGATGCTAACTTCAGTTGCAATACACACTTAAAAGTCATTAGGAAAGAGGCAAAACATCTTTTGAACGGCTCCCAAGTGCAGTTCTTTGAAATGGAGCAGATACGGGTGATTTGATATCACGTACACAACCTACTGAGAGGAACTGCACAGACATTTGAAGAAAAAAAAAAAACAGAACATAAAAGATGCTTAAGCATGCAAAATACCAAATAAATCCAACCAAAGTTCTGATGCAAATGTACTGAGCTGTTGTGATTTCACTATCCGTGGGAATAATAATTTCTTGTTCTTTTTTTTTAAATACAATTTTTAGATGTGTATTAGGAAAGACAAGATAGGAAACAATTATACAATGGGGATCGTGTAATAAAAATACAAGCCAGACTTGAAGTCACCTCTTGCATTAGCATCACTGGCCAACATGGCAGACAAGGGCCACTTTCTAACAGAAGATAATTTCAGTAGGCCAGGCCTACATTTTTGCTTTTTTTTAGAAGAAAATGTATGCAAGTGTAGTATGTGTGCATGCACAATGCTGAGGTGTTGTGCGTAGTTACTATGCGGTAGCTGAGGTACGTTTCTAGTTTGTTTGCTAGAGTGTTCTGGGTGTTTTTTTTTAAATTAAAGGAGTAGTTCTGATAATTTACTCACCCCCATGTTATCCAAGATGTCCATGTCTTTCTTTCTTCAGTCGAAAACAAATTAAGAATTAATTCATTTTTGATGAAAACATTTCAGGATTTTTCTCCATATAATGGACTTCAATGGGAACATTCAGTGCAAACTGTTCAAAGGGCTTTAAACGATTCCAGACGATGAATAAGGGTCTTATCAAGCGAAACGATCGCTCATTAAAAAAAACTAAGTTTAAGTTTTATAAGCTCAAATGGTCGTCTTGCTCTGTTCTGTGATGCGCGTTCGTGACTCTCCTGTTCGAACTCGTTCAGTCAAAATAAACAAATCTTTTTTGTGTGTCATTTGGTTCATTCAACTAACGAAATGAACGAACTGACTCGGAAAAAGATTTGTTTATTTTGATGAACAGGAGAGTCACAGACGCGCATCACAGAACAGAGCAAGGCGACCATTTGAGCTTATAAAACTTAAACTTTTTTTAAAAAAAATTTAAATGAGCGATCGATTTTGCTTGATAAGACCCTTATTCATCGTCTGGAATCGATTTTAAAGCTCTTTGAACAGTTTGCACTGAAACTGTCTTTTGGACCTTGAACCGTTTGGTTCCCATTGAAGTCCATTAAATGGAGAAAATCCTGGAATGTTTTCATCAAAAACCTTAATTTCTTTTCGACTGAAGAAAGAAAGACATGGACATCTTAGATGACATGGGGAGACTAAATTATCAGCAAAAGTTTTTTTTTAAAAGTGAACTACTCCTTTAACTGGCCCCAAGTCAAAAATCTCCAAGTCTCTATGTCATTATAATTTGTACTAGATGATGAAATCATAAAAAACTGTATGCCCTGAATCAAATGACCAAATCAGTAAACATGCTATTTAAGGGTATCTATTTTTTAAGTGTAAGACAAAACGTATAATCATAATCATCCATTGGTAGGTCTACAATATTTTACAATTTCACCCTTTCATGAGAGTGTGTTGGATGTTCTGGTCTATGGATGTGTTGGCCCACATTTACTTCAGTTTTGTAAATGCTTGGTGTATGCGTACAACCAACCACATAGCCTTTTCAAGTAAACTCCATTTGATGATGTGCAGGAACACAAACCCTCAACACATGCACGCTAGAACGCTTCATCCCCGTCTCCGCTATTTAACTCGCTCACACAAGCGCTTGTGCATCTGTTGTTGCCGCCTCTGTTGTTCATCTGATGGCTTAGCTATGCAACACCCCACCTCCCCACAATAAGTGCATAATTCACAGTATCATTCATTTTCATGGTTACACTGAAGTTCACAATGAATTTTCAATGAAGAACAACCTGATCTCAATCTACTTATCTTTACTTCTCTCAATTAATTCCACTAATTAAGCCTTTGTTTGACTATGTAAAGCCCAGGCACACTTTCACGGGTAGGAGGCAGTGGCGGGGTGTCACACGGACTGTGTTCTGCTATAGTAATTCAGGGGAATTGGAAAGTTGGGTCTGCGTTTGCCGTCGGCTGCACGGGGGAGGGGAGAAAACAGAACTGCTATTCCACTCAGCTTACATTTAGCTGCATTATTTCCTCTATGAACATTAGTCAATATTGTGTGGCTTAAGTCTACTCTTCACTTGTCACTTCACCTCCCCTTGCCAGGCAAACATAAACAAAAGCCCATTAGAAATCGTGGCTCATGGTTTACATTTATCATCTCTGTTTATTTGCCGATGCGTTTCTTAGCATGTGGGCCGAAAGAAAGGCGACAGGAAACGAAGAGCTGTGTAAAAAGAAACCGTGGAGAGGAGAAACCCTTCTGCCTCAGATTCTGGACATCGGGGGTAGTGCTGGACTATGTTATATTTTTGTGAAATATTATTATGTTAATATAACGGTTTTCTAATGAACATTATGGTAAATCACACTGGAACATGGCAAATCATGAAAAATCACCCTGAAATGTGGTATATCATTGTAAATCATGTTAAAACATGGTCTATTCCATCTATGATCTCAGTGGTTAAATGCTTGCTAAATAAACCATGTATTTTGATGCTTTTATGCTTAAAGGCCTTAACTGCTTGAACCCCGATAAATGCTGCTTGCAGCTTTAATTTTGTATTTTTTGTGAAATATTATTATTATTATTTCTATTTGAATATATTTTAAATTGTAATGTATTCCAGTGATGCAAAGCTAAATTTTCAGCATTACTCTAGTCTTCTGTGTCACATGATCCTTCAGAAATCATTTTAATATGATGACTTGCAGCTCAAGAAACATTTCTTATTTACTTGTTTAATATTTAAAATCTTTTGTAACATTATAGCTTAATGTGTTTACAGTAACTTTTGATCAATTTAATCGATCTTGCTGAATTAATAGGGGTGTAACGATTACCCTCATGTCACGATTTCGATACATATCCCGATACTGAACTCAGGATGCGATATTATTGCAATACTCCAAGACATATGATAAAAGGTTAACAAAAAATGCACTGTTGATTAAACTGCTAACTTTGATATTACATTGTGGGTTTAAATGAATAGGCTGTCTGTGTGTGTGTGTGTGTGTGTGTGTGTGTGTGTGTGTGTGTGTGTGTGTGTGTGTGTGTGTATATATATATACTATATATATATATATATATATATATATATATATATATATATATATATATATATATATACATATATATATAAAATATTTTTTTTATGGCTGTCAAACGATTAAATCGCATTCAAAATAAAGTTTGTTTACATGCTATATGTGGGTGCACTGTGTATAATTATTTTATATATATATAAATACACAAACATGCATGTATATTTAAGAAAAAAAGATTATTTATATATAAAATATTTATTTTTATATATAATATAAATTATATATAAATCTATATACAGTATATACATGAAAATATTTCTTAAATATATACAAGCATGTGTGCGTATTTATATATATTAAATAATTATACACAGTGCACCCACATATATTATGTAAACAGAAACTTTTATTTTGGATGCGATTAATCGTGATTAATCGATTTGACAGCCCTAATTAAAATGCTAACTTTGATATTACATTGTGGGTTTAAATGAATAGGCTTGGACTTGATGCTTGTAACCCAAGGATAATGGTGCCTAAAGAATATTCTCACTTTTTCTGACTATATATATATATATATATATATATATATATATATATATAAATTAGATATATTTAAAAATAATGTTGGAGACTTTTTACTGGTACTAGTTGCATAAGTCATTTGGCATTATCAGGACCCAAAATATTCCCCCATTGCATTATTATACATTATAATCAACATTATATAGTAGTTCAATGTAGTATTGACCCAAACTATATATATATATATATATATATATATATATATATATGTATATGTATATATATATATGTATATATATGTGTATGTATATGTATATATATATATGTATATATATATGTATATATATATGTATATGTATATATATATATATATATATATATGTGTATGTGTGTGTGTGTATATATATATATATATATATATATATATATATATATATATATATATATATCGTACACACACACACAGAGTTTTTGCTGGTGTGGTGAGGATGTTGAAGTGTGTTAGCACTCTAAGCTACTTACAGGTTCGCTCTTATCAATTCATGTCAGCCACAGGCTCTTCACTTCTGATTCAGATTCTTGACGCACTCTTCCTCAACCCCCTACGGTTTAATGTCTACTACAAAGATCAAAGGAACGGCCCACAAGAGGGTGATTAAAAACATCAGGGAGGATTCATTTAGTACCACAGCCATGGTCACGCGTCTCTACTGCTCATTAGATAAAGAGCTAATGCAATCTTACTTCATTATTTAATCTACCAGAGAACCTGGTTTAGACATGTCTAGACCTTCGACATCAAAGGATGAGAAGCCCACACATCAGCAGGGAACAGGAAGGCCACATACTGGACTAAATAATAACTAATGTTAACTGAACTCTCAACTGTCAAACTAAGAGCACTGATAATTTTAACTCTGCAGCACATCCCCATATAATCTGCAAGTTAAATCTAAACCGCAGAAGATCAAGTTTTCACGTGTATGGATTTTCTCACACTTTTCTGCTGGGGAAGTCTCCTTTAATGAAAGGTCCTAGAACAGAAATTGTGCTTGCTTTGTTCTAGAGCCCTGCTCCTGTTCCCCCATAATGCAAACCCCACCCATGCTCATATTCTTCTGCTTTATCATGGGATGTGTGTGTCCCGTGTGTGTGCTCATGTGCACACTGCCAGATCTTCATGACAACACTGTACCATTGTGCAAATGTGACCCGCATGTGTTTCTCATGTGCGTCAGTTGTGCATGGGACAGTCGAGGGAGTGATGATATAGCGTGTGTGTGTAAAAGTGTGTGCGTTTGGGGGTTGTTGGTGTGAATTAAAGAGGGGGACTCCACAAAGGAAACAGGCACCCACAAGGACAGACAAAGCAGTCTTGATTGCCTTTTGTGATACGATTTTGTATTATGGTCTGGTACCTTTCATCCAACAATGACAGATGGGATAAAAAACAGAATGGGGGAGAGCTGCAAGTGGGCATGTTAAAAAAAGTGCCAAAACTATAACAGATGCACTAAGACAGACTCTATATTTGTGTTTGTGGGTGTGTTAAGATTCAAATATTCTTTGTATCAAATGACAATACGATTCTCAAAGATGCACAATGATCTTCCAGACCCTCCATTTGAGACAAAAAAAGACTAGATTTCCTGACAGACACATGGTATAAATGAAAGTTTTACTTCCCCTCCTGCCTCTTTTAACCTCCTACTATAGTCAAAGACTCAAGTGCATCCTCCGCTCTTTGTCAGAAGCATCATTCAGAACCGAAAGAGCATATCCGTCTTTGATTTTGAACCAAGATTTTGAACGCAACTTCAAAAAACGAAGATTTTCTATTAAATTATATAATATATACACTAACCGGTCAAAAGTTTTAGATCGGTAAGATTTTTTTGTTGTTTTTAAAAGAAGTCTCTTCTGCTCACCAATGCTGCAATTATTCTCATAAAAAAAAATTATTTATGGTGTTAATTTATTCCTGTGATCAAAGCTGAACTTTCAGCATCATTACTCCAGTCTTCAGTGTCACATGATCCTACAGAAATATTATAATATGATGCTCAAGAAACATTTATAAATTATTATCCATGTTGAAAACTGTTTTTTACATTTTTATTTCAGGATTCTTTGATGAATAGAAAGTTCAAAAGAATAGAATTATCCTGAAATAGAAATATCTTTTGTTACATTAAACACTACCCTTCAAAAGTTTGGGGTCAGTAAGAATTATTTTTGTTATTTTTTGGGGGAAATAAATTAGAAAATACTTTTATTCACCAAGGATGAGTTAAAATTGATCAAAAGTTACAGTAAAGACATTTATAATGTTAGAAAAGATTATATTTTAAATAAATGCTGTTCTTTTGAACTGTCTATTAATCAGAATTTTTTATTAATCAGAATTTCAAAACATTGAAAATAATAATTTATGTTTTTTGAATAAAATCAGCATATTAGAATGATTTCTGAAGGATCATGTGACACTGAAAACTGATGTGTAATCAGCAACAGTAATGATGTTGAAAATTCAGCTTTCAAATTACATTTTAAAATATATCAAAATAGAAAACATTGTCATAATATTTCACAATATTACTGTTTGTCTTTTTTTTCATCAAATAAAACAGCCTTGGTGAGCAGAAGAGACTTTATTAAAAAATCTTACTGATCTAAAACTTTTGACCGGTAGAGTATATATGATCAATTGTGAAATATTAAATATAATCCTACATAAAATAATAACAAAACGTACACATTTATATTATACTATCAAAAATAAGTCACTCATTCAGTCACAGCTAAATTCTGCCACCATTTTACACACTTATTTTTACAGAGAATGACTGCTTTTGTACACATACAACTGTCTTTATATTTTTAAGCAGCAGGGATTGTCATTTTTGCCGGTCTTTCCACGCATCAAAAAGCTAGAAACACTCAGCAACATTTACATTAGGCACTAATAAGTCGTTAAAAAGTGCTTTTTTACATACCTTTAGTTATGTGTTTTCGCCTAAGCCCTACTAGTGAGTCTGGACTGCCACTAGTGCCCTCAAAAACAAGTGATGCATAATGCCATTTCATTTCCCATAGGGTGTGGTTTAGATATCGATCCAAAGCAGATCAAATTCAACAGGCTAATAATCAGTGCTGGATATGTTACAGGGGGAAGTCAGAAATCATATCATGTGGGCCTTTAACTGTATTACTGGCACAGCGAGCCGTAAATCTAATATACAACATTGTTTTTTCTGCAATATTGAGTTTCAAGGGCCAGGCTTTGGCATGTCTGCTCCTTCGTGTTTTGTTTGGTATCACCACACATAAGTCTTATCAGTGACCCGTGAGTTCGCCACGGGTCACTTCAGAAGACATTTCGTAAAGAGACTTCTCATCGCCGAGGGAGACCGAAGCAGACCAGACCAACTCGATTACGCAATCTCTAACGATTTATTTGTTTTTTAAGAGAAGTGAGACCTTTTTCCCAAGCAGAACATGTCTAAAATCATCTCTTCTTTAGTCTAAATGTTTACCGCAAGTTCTGCAAGAATGCCAACGGTTTCATTTAGTTTCAGTAAAAGTTGTGCAAGATCTGTTTCAAAAAATTATTGCAAAAAACAAACAAGTAACAGCAGTAACGTCCCACCCAGAGAGCACAGAGCCAGGCTATTCTCATGCTAAAAGCCCCCATGTGGGCAGGATCCGTGTCTTTCTGCCACTCATGGACATTCATGACTTTGCGTTAGCATGAGGATGGGTCTGATCCTATCACAGATGCCACAACTGAAAGAACAGGTTTGATGGACAAAGCCCCCCCTCCGCAGTTTAATCTGCCGAGCTTGAGCGATCAATCCGGCTCTTCATTCCAACGGGGCTTCCTCGGTGGGCTTCTTCCAGGTGCACAAACAAAAGCAGTCGGGGTAACAATACGCTGTCTATCACGAGGGGGAGGGTGTGCGGGTCTGGCATTATTTCTTTCAGTACCTGCTGGAAACTTAATGCAGTTAGACGTGGAGATGCCCGATAGACGCTTGAAAACCGCACTGTGACCACATCACTACATATCCAGGCCTTTATGGAGTACTTCAAGCCACAAATCGTTCAGAAATGTTTTTACGGCTCACTAACACAAAAACGATCTCCAAAACCTCTTCGTGGTCAGTAAAACGGTTAACATTATCATAGCGCAAGAGAGTGCCAGATTTACAGAGGAAATGATGCCGTTGCAAGGTTTCTTTACTTTTGAAAGCTGCAATGATGTATTCAGCGCACAAAGTGCAACACTGTACCAAAATATACAATTTAAACAATACAAAAATGGATTTAAAAGCTTAAAATTAAAATTCCAAACTTTCCAAACCTGTGAGACTTTCTTTTTGCTGTTTTTTTTCCTTCAAAATATCTTCGTTTGTCCTTCTCTGAAGAAAGTTATACAGGTTTGAAATGCCATGAGGGTGTATAAATCATGATTTTTGGGGGGTTTACTATTTCTTTAAAATCAAATATTAAAATGTATTAAAGTAGTAGTTCACTTTTTAAAATAAACTTTTGCTGATAATTTACTACCCTCATGTCGACCAAGATGTCCAGTGTCTTTCTTTCTTCAGTCGAAAAGAAATTAAAGTTTTTGATGAAAACATTCCATGATTTTTCTCCATATAATGGACTTCAATTGGGAACCAAACAGGTTCAAGGTCCAAAAGACAGTTTCAGTGCAAACTGCGAAATGTTCAAAGGGCTTTAAACGATTTCAGACGATGAATAAGGGTCTTATCAAGCGAAACGATCTGCTCATTAAAAAAAAGTTTACTGCTTTTATAAGCTCAAATGGTTCGACTTGCTCTGTTCTGTGATGCTGTGTTTGTGACTCTCCTATTCGAACTCGTTCATCAAAATGAATGAATCTTTTTCTCGTGTCATTTGGTTCATTCAACGAACAAAATGTAACGAGTTGACTCGGAAAAGATTTGTTCATTTCTGATGAACGAGTTCGAACAGGAGAGTCACGAACGCGCATCACAGAACAGAGCAAGACGAGCAATTGAGCTTATAAAACTTAATTTTTTTATGAGCGATCGTTTCGCTTGATAAGACCCTTATTCATCGATCTGGAATCGTTTTAAGCGCGCTTGAACAGTTTGCACTGAAACTGTCTTTGGACCTTGAACCGTTTGCGTTCCATTGAAGTCCATTTTATCGAGAAAATCCTGGAATGTTTTCATCAAAAACCTTCATTTCTTTTCCACTAAAGAAAGAGAGACATGGACATCTTGGATGACATGGGTGAGTAAATTATCAGCTAAAGCTTTTTAAAAAGTGAACTAATACTTTAATATTAACATGCATAAGCTCATCAATATGCAAAATTATCATTCCATAGGCTAAATGTCTGTTTAATAATGCCATGCTCTCAGCAGCCAGACACATTGTGGTTGGCACAAACATGTTTGTCCTCGTTGCAAGTTAACCAGTATTAATTCTAGGGTAGGTCATATGTCTTTTTTATACAGTTTGATCTGTGTACACCTGCATCAATGTTAAGCCAGATTTGCCTTTCTGTGTATGGCAGATTTATATCAGTAATGCTATGTTTTGCAAAATAAACCCATAAATAGTCATTTTGCACAGATGCTAGATATGAATAGACAGCTAAACCTTTAGAAGTTCTTCCATGGCTCCAAAACTGTCCTAAAATGGACAAAGTGAAACACTGCTCAGTAAATATTTAGAAAGCTTCCCCTGAGCCTTGTCTGCATGTGTCTGTGTGAGACAGACAGATTGGGCGAAGTAACTGTGGTGTATACAACATAAATTTATGGGATTGTGTTTGTGATTGTCTTAACACTAGATATGCATGCTACTGCTTGTACATACAGTCAGATTGTCTTTGTGTGCAAGAACGTGATTGTGTGTGCGTATTGGGGAAGGTTTGCAGCCCAAGCAAAGGCAAGTCATTACAGCGACGCTCCCAGTTTTTTGGCACAAATACTGCTAGCTCAATATTGCCGGCTGTGAGTTGTAACTTGCTCAGCAGCAGCCTCTAAAAACAGAAGGCGTTTATTTCGTTCCAGCTGCCACACCCAGCAAAAGTGTTTTTTCGGCTGAGGCAAGATGGCATGCTGCCTTATAACAGTGCAAGCCCTAAAGCACTGGAAACCCCGGTCTCTATTAATATCACCAAAGATATTGATTAGCATTATTGGAAAAAATGCTGAACTGGTTGACCAGACAATGCATTGATCCTTGAGCGCCAACAATTCTTTAACCCTGAACAACAAAACATATTGATTCGCCAAAGATGATCGTCTTCCATAATACCTTCCTGTACAAAATGCAGCCTTTTGTCTTAAAGGAGTACACCAAAGGTGATTGTGACGCATTTTGTTTCAAACACAGAACATTGAAGTTTAATTTTTAGGTATTTATCCTAGCAGCACTTTTCACAATATTGAAAGTGAATGAAAACGGTTTAAAACGCCATAAAATACACATTTTGAAGTGTTTTCAATGATTCGGTTCACAAATCCCAATGTCTAATCATGAATTTCATTCTCGACTTAAGAGCGCAGAAATCGTTCAGACTACTTTTATAGTGCTACTTTTCCCCCAGTCCTCATTTATGGCGCTTTTCCACTACACAGTTCCAGCTCGACTCGGCTCGCCTTTGTTTGGTTTTCCACTGTGTAAAATTTGTACCTGTACCTGCTTTAGGGTACTTTTTTTGTACCACCTCTGGCGAGGTTCTATGGAAGCTTGTTTCCGCCACTGAATAAAAAAAAATAAAAAAAATAATTGTGACTTTTTATCTAACAATTCTGACTTAATTTCTCAGAATTGCGAGTTTATATCTTTTGCGAGATAAAAAGTCAGAATTGCTGGATATAAAGTCGCAATTGCGAGTTATAAAGTCCGAATTGTGAGATATTAGGTCAGAATTGCGAGTTATAAAGTCAGAATTGTGAGATATAAAGTCAGAATTGCGTAGTTATAAAGTCAGAATTGCGTGATATAAAGTCAGAATTGTGAGATATAAAGTCAGAATTGCGTGATATAAAGTCAGAATTGCGAGATATTAGGTCAGAATTGCGTGTTATAAAGTCAGAATTGTGAGATATAAAGTCAGAATTGCGTGATATAAAGTCGTAATTCTGAGAAAAAAAGACAGAAGTGCGACTTTTTATCTCACAATTCTGACTTTTTTCTCACAATTGTGAGTTTACATCTCGCAATTCTGACTTTATAACACATAATTGCGAGTTTATATGTCGAAATTCTGACATCTTTTCTCAGAATTGTGAGATATAAACTCGCACTGTCGACTTATCAGGCCAATTCTAAGGGAAAAAAACTAGCTTTTTCCCCTCAGAATAATTCATATCTTGCAATTCTGACTTTATATCTCACAATTCTGACTTTATATCATGCATTTCTGACTTTAACACGCAATTACGACTTTATATCTAGCAATTCTGACTTTATATCTCGCAATTCTGACTTTATATCATGCATTTCTGACTTTAACACGTAATTCCGACTTTATATCTCGCAATTCTGACTTTATATCACGCAATTCTGACTTTATATCTCACAATTCTGACTTTATATCACGAATTCTGACTTTATATCACGCAATTCTGACTTTATATCACGTAATTCTGACTTTATAACTCGCAATTGCGCCTTTATATCACGCAATTCTGACTTTCCATCTCGCAATTCTGAGAAATAATGTCAGAATTGTGAGATATAAAGTCGCAATTGTGAGAAAAAAAGTCAGAATTGTGAGATAAAAAGTCGCAATTACCTTATATATTTTTCATTCTATGGCGGAAACAAGCTTCCATAAGGTTCTGAGTGAGCTAAGGCGATACTTAAATGTCACGTGAAAACAATGTCGACTGCTGCTGAACCGTCACCATTAAAGGCGTTATCATTACACGTGCCAGATGGAGTATCCAGAATAACCGCCATGTTTAAATAGTTTAGTCAGAGATGGTTACTAAACTTACTACTATTATTATGGCAACTCGGAAGATACACCGTGGTCAAACGAGGAGGTGCAGACTTTCCTTTGTTTGGTGGCCAAAGAGAGGATTCAGCGAGAGCTTGATAGGGAAACGAGGAACGAAAGGAGTCGCTATGACGACTGGGTTCTATTTGTGGCGGGTAGTGTCTGCAATGGAAAACAGAACGAAAAGTGAGTCGAGCCGAGTCGAGCTGGTACTGGTAATGGAAAGCGCAATTACTTCCAGTACATGGCTGGGATACACTGCAATAAGAGCTGCCATTTCTGTTTCATATGAAAAACATCAAACCGCAAATGAAATGAAAACAGAACGAAACAGCGCTTTTCGTTTCAGTAGCACAGACAGATTATCAGCTGCCTGAGACCAATACTAAAGAGCGCTGGGAGATTCAGTGAGAAAGCGTCTGAATTCGCCGCAGGAATAATAAAATTGCTGCAAGATTTAGCAAAAAGCATTAAATTTAGCCGCAAAATTCTCTGTTGTAAACCACAGATATCAGATCAAACCACGCTGACAAACAAGGAGAAACATTGTGCCATGAACGAACAAGTTATTGAAGGCTTTTCAGTCCACAAATCACCAACATTCACCATATATTTAATGTTGTAACATTAACCTAGCCTGGGTTACCCGATACTACATTTGCGCAGCACGATTTTATTCACGCTGATAGGTAGTCTGGATACCCCGGACCAAATTTTCGCCTCAGCGAGGGGACCAATCACAGAACGGCAAGGGAGCAGCAAAACGATGATGACATCTATGCTACACACCGAAGCAGTTTGTTTATACCTATGGATCCAACATTGCAGCAGATGCGAAGTTACCTTTCGATGCAGCCTTGGAAATTGTTCCAAGTAGTTTAGAGCGCAAATAAATCTCGGACTCCTTTCTCTTCTAATTTATTTCACTCTACATACGCCATCTGGTATAATTGAAACGATTGGCTGTGAGCTACGTACAGGCGCATTTGCTAGACATTCGTAGAACCCAATAAACGGCTCTGGACATTCGTAAACCACGCCTCAAAAACGAGAAAATTAACATGTGGTTTCCAGACCACGTCTCAATGTCAATGAGATGCAGTCTGACGTTAGCTAGGCTAACATTAACCATGGTCTTGTGGCAGAATGTCGAATGTTTTTATATGAATTATTTCAGGTTTCATACTACCTTTTGAGAAGCAAGTGAAATTTAACGATTAAATGACCTTTATGATTAAAAATCAAAGCACTAGGACTTCCAAATTCGGTGCTGCTGCCACCATCTGTAGTGGCACCAGTGCTACAGCTCTTAAATGTTAGTCCAGACTAACATCCAGCCCTGACATGGGAAAAGACAAGAGAGATCGACATGAGCAAGTGATTTCATTTTTGGGTGGACTTGTTTTAAATTCTCTGCCTGACTTGAGGGATTCAGTCTTCCTCAGAGAAGGTTCTCTCAGGACATTCTGCAAGCGCTCTGCGCCTGTTGCCAAAATGCTAAACGCAAAAGTCCTTGAGGAATCGCTCCGCCCACACAGTGACCTGGCCCCACCCGTAACCCCTCATGTGACCAAGCCCAAAAATCCCACACTTCCAGTTCCCACCACCGCCTGCAACATTTATTTATCTTTCCGTTTGCTTAGATTTCCGTTTATTTATTCAGTTTTTTTATTTATCTTCGTCCTCATGCACAATCCCTCCTCATTGTATCGTCTGCATGCACATGTGCGACCTGTGGGCATGCAGAGCCAAGCCATGGGGAACGGACCTCATTCTGAAACGTCTTTATGGGACAGAGTTGAAATGAAGGTCAGGGGAATTCAGGAGAAAGCGCCAGCAAGTAACAATCAGACAGTCAACCTGTGCGATGCCATCATACCGAATAGTTCCACTCATATCCGAAGGCAAAGCCGCTTCAGATATGCTTCATAGTGAAACTTTGAAAGTGAATACTAGGAGAAAAGTCTGAGTGGCATGGTGAGTCATGGTTATGCCTAGACTAAATCCGGGCATGCAGAATCTCTGTGGAAAGCTCAGGAGACTTCCTTGGAATTGGAGTGTCTGTCATCAACAAAGCTCTTCATATTCAGAGGCTCATTTAAAGAGGCTACATGCGTTTTCCTAAAATTTAAACTCGCGACTGACACCATGTGGCCCAAAAACAGAACTGCTCTCCCTTTCTGCTCGCCGCGCGCACTCGTACGTGCACAGTGCACACGTCATCCGCTACATGGAGGTCAGCATTATGTTTAACTGTTACAGAGGTAAGAACAGTCAAATACATATATTGTTTGAGATAAGTGTTCTGCTTGCGACTCGAGTGTAGGCTACTTGCTGACTAGCGGTGTTAGCAGAGTGATCGGAAACGTATAACATGAACGCGCTTGACGTCACATCCGCAGACAACGCGGGAAAATTCGGACCCGAAAGAAAATATTAAAAATAGGATACAGGCGAATAGATGCACCCACTGTGCACGGACAAGGTGTCAGTATGCTCATCAGGAGATGTTTGATTCATAAATGGTAAAATAAAACGGATTTTGTTAAGTTTATTTTGGGGGAAAAGTTCCATATAGCCTCTTTAATAACAGTTAACGCTGCCAGCTAACAAACCTCAAGTTTGTCCCGAGTAAACGATGAACATAAAATAACAGAAATATAATAAAAGTCTGGAGTAGGGATGCTACCGATATGAACATTTTGGCCGATATCCGATACTAATTCTTTATTTTAAAAAGCCGATAACCGATATATCGGCCGATACATTGAAATCCAAATTTTTATCAAATTTTGAGAGCCTGATTACAAAAACAAAAGTCTCACAATTAAATCCATGTCCCAAGCGCACGATTATAATGATGTTCTCATTATAGTGTTGTATAGTCGTTATGACAGATTTGCACTGCACATGTTGTATCGAACTGTATTTTCATTTTTTGAAAAGATTTCAATCATATTTCAAGAAATTCAAAAACTTAAACAGTGCTCAACAAGTGTCTCAGCTGAAGGGAATAATACATTATTTATCGGCTTTAATATATCGGCCACATTTTCTTACCAGGCCGATAACGATAACATTAAAAATGAACATATGAAAGAGTTCAGATGCAAAAGCCTCTAAATGACATTTGAAATTTTCTTCTAAAATGACAATTTTTATCAAGCTTGTATATTTAAGTTCAGAAATTTCACTTAAATGACAATTAATAGGTAATCTTCATTGCCATTTAAGTGAAATTACTGAACTTAAATATACAAGCTTGATAAAAATGGTCATTTTTAGAAGAAAATTTCAAATGGCACTTAGAGGCTTTTGCATCTGAACTCTTCATATATCGGCCGATACCGATATGCTGGCCGATATATCGTGCATCCCTAATCTGGAGTGTCCATGTTAGAGCCAGACCGATATATCGGCCAGCCGATATTATCGGCCGATATTAGGCATTTTCCAAAATACCGGTATCGGCAGTTATAATGGCCGATAAATGAATATTTAAAAAATAAAATTAAAACGGATGAAATACGCTTCAATCATCTCTCCTTGGCCTGTTATATTGAAAATGTATGTTTTACAATTTGCAGTATGAACTGTAATCTATTGCTAAATTATGGCTCATCATAGACTAGCTAACCACAAAGCTTGCTAATGCCACTATCATCAGTGGAAGACCGCTAAAGTTAACATTAATGAGCTTGGAAACCCCATTGAACTTTTTCTGCCTAAATAAATAATCTCTTTTAAAATGTTTTATCATATTATTTTAGTTAAAACTCATAAATGGCTACAAATAACTATGTTAGGGAAATCTGTTAATGTTTTTGTTGCGCGTTTCTGAAAAAAAAAAAAGAAAATCGGCCGATATATCGGCATATCGGATTTTAAAACCCCAGAATATTTGTATCGGTATCGGCCTTCAAAATCCTTTATCGGGTCGGGCTCTAGTCCATGTTGACCTGGTGATAGAGTCACACAGTGGGTAATATATTAAATTAAGACCACAGCTGAAGTTTCTCTCACGCAGACATGGGCTGGGAGTGTAAACTTGAGTGAAGAACGCTGGTGGTGGTCAGCTGAGACAGCGTGGCTGGTTTTGTTCTGGTTTAATGAAGCGTGGCATCACATGATGCCAATGCAGACTACATGCTGCCCATGTCAGCTCTGTCTACAGATCGGTTCGCAGCGTGATGAAAAGCTGCCACCTCCTCAACACAAGACCCTAGACATGTATCTCCACAACCATCAAACAGATCCAACACCTGATATTCCTGCTCATCATAATTTTCCCACTTCGGTAATGCTGTTTCCATCTAATAAGCAGTTTAAAAAGCATGCAGAAATCCCCATGTGCATCTGCAAGCACTCTGCATGCAGTCCCAGAACAGACGAGATAATGCAATCATTCCATTTGAAGCTTTTAGAAGAATAACGTGACAGAGTTTCACACCCACACTTGAGAATGATAGATGGACAACTCTCGACGCGATAATCAGCGTTTCCTCTCACATATCAGCTTATCTTGTAGAGGGAGGCTTTGTGTACCACAAAAGCGGATTGCAAAAACATCTCGACCCCATCCCTTTTTCTTGTCCCGGAGAGAATGGACAGTTGTGAGTCAGTATCTCAGAGAGGTGTTGTTAGTGAATGATTATTCTGGACTTAAGGGACGGGTGCATTTCATATGACCTAAATTCAGAAACCAGCGCAATGGCTTTTCAATGTAGCCTTGGATTCCAAGGGAGACACAAATTTGTACAATAGATCTGACCTACATCTGTACAATTGTCTAGTTTTATAATACAACAGTCAACACCAAAAAAAAAAACCCCTTAAAGGGATTGCCGAGCCAAAATTGAAAATTTGGTTAAGTTGGTTTGAAAAAAAAAAAATCTGAATGCTTAACATACAAAACAAAAACATACATCTTGGATAGTGGGCATTGATTTTTACTATCAAGCTTCGTATAAGCGCAACTGATTCTTGTATGTCTTGCAACTATTTTTCTGTGTGTATGAATGAATGATGTTGAAATCAAACAAAGACTTCCAACAAACTTATCAAGAACCAGGTTTCGGGTAATGTAAGGCTGAAGGACAGCCTCAGCTACCATAGACTTTCATTACATAAAAACAATTACATGCCACAAGCTTTTGTGTTTCAGGAAGTTTACAACAACTTGAGTAAATCATGACGAAATCTGCATTTTGGGGTGAGCTATCCCTTTAAAATCCAGTCAGACAACAATATATCTTGTGTTTTGAGTAAAAATACCCTAAACATATTTTTGGGGGTTTCAAGACGGAAAGAGCAAATGACAGAATTGTCATTTTAGGGTGGACTGTCCCTTTAAGAAACAGACCCTAGATTTAGAAAACTCAGTCCAGCAGCAGCACAATGCAATAATAGAGTCTTTTGTCTTATTAATACGAAGTTAAAGAACAATGCCATCCTTTCGGTGACGGATGGACGAATCCCCACGGAGAGTTTTGCGAAGGCTACAAATATCCCAAAGCTCCTTGCGTGCAAAGAGCCCAGCAAGAGCCCGTCTCTGTTGACAAATGAAGAGCTGCTGGAATACACATGAAGTCCAGCAGGTCTGGATGATGCAGGTCAATGTTTAACTGCATGCATGTTACACATTACACACACGTGATTAAACATTTACGGTTTACTTTCTCGTGAATTATGCAAAACAGTGGTGCATGTCATGCTTCACTGAAACTGACACTAGTGGAATATGCATGTGTCGAACGCTATGATAAGATTATCTCACATGTTTTACAATCTGATCGGTGCATGCGAGAAAGATCAATGACTGAGCTAATGGTGATGATAGAAACGTGTCGGTGTTGACAAATTAAACACATCACAATTTACTGTTAAAGAATGATTTCTGAGAAGGGCTCACACATCTGTCTAATACATTTGCATAGGGGTGGTGGACAATAACTGCATTAAAATACAGGGTTATTCCACTGGTAACGTTACGAAAATGAAAGAAGACATAAAGCTATTGAAACACTTTTGACTAGCCTATGTATACAGTGAGATATCGTTATAGTGCTGTGATGAAACTCACCCCATGTGCGATGTCCGGCAGAGAGAATAAGCGCGTGCCGATGTTTTTAATCTTCATTTACAAAGTTTACATGAAATTCCGTAATTCCTAATCGCTTGGTCGAGGCTTCAGTGATCCGTTTGGGAGAGCCCCAACAATACAAATGATTTAATACAAGTCAAAACTTTTGCGGAGTGATTTCCTCAGATAATCTAATCATTAATACAGCCATGGTTAAGATAAACGTCAAAAAAGCGAGAAAATACTCTGAGTTTGAGTTAACGTCTCTAGTACGCGTCCGTAACAGCTGTATTTTCTGTTTAATAGAAAAAAAATCGTTAATTCCTCGAGCTGTTCGCAACAACAGCCTCGCGATCTGAGCGCGGCGACGTAATACACACACACAGGCGCGCGCGGGCGCACGCACGCGCTCAGCAAGCGTGGAAGAGCTGTAGGATGCCTGGGTAATGATTTGCACTCCCTTTAATTTGCCTGTTAACGAAAATAAATGTATTACAAAAACATGAAGACGATTTTCTCCACTCGATGAAAATGTTCAGGATAAAAAAAGTCACATTTATGGTAGTATTTTAGTTTCTCTCTCCCGGGGTAGAAATGAGGTCCAGATGTTTTTTTGGTGTTTTTTTTTTTTTGGTTCCACCTCCTCACTTCCTCTCTACTCTTGAGTTGACTTTGTTTTGCCTCTTATTCACACATAGATTGACATATGTATCTAATTGGCTGGGAGACCAATTGATTTTCCCACTATTTTTCAATATGGCGTTTTAAACGTTTTATAGCAACAAAGGCAACAATATGATTGCTTTAAGATCTAGTGGTCAAGAATCAAGTAACTTTGGATTGATATGGACTGGATTGCTATCTGTTAGGGAATGTCCATTGTCATTTTTCACTTCCATAATTGTAGATTGTGGGATTCACAAACTTCTGAATGTTGTACAACCAGATGCATTTGCACTTGGCACCTCATGAGAATGTTTTGGGGCAGGAAATAACACATGGTTTCCCATTATACTCATCGTCCATCAGCTGATGAGTTTACAATCAACAATAAAATCATCTTGTTTCAGTGATACCCCAATGTGGTCAGGGGGAAATTATACGTCTCATTTGCCATCTGCTCATACATGTGTTAACCACCTTTGCTGATTCACATACTCTCAGCTCAACGGTTTATTTTTTTCTTCTCCTTTTCCTATCACAGATGTATGCGTTGATACCCGCCATTTTTGTCTTGATGAACACGTTTCGCCTCAGGTGTGTGGCGTCTGGTCTGGGCTTGTTTATCATTGAGGTTGTGTTGTATCAGGGAAGGCAGGTATGAATCATAGGAGATTCGCTTCATTGAACACTACTTTTAAATTCAAGCTTTCTGGCATCAAGAACCCAGACATTAATAAGGACCATGTGCTTAATTTCGTCCTGTTGAGTAGGTAAGCCCCTCGAGCAAGTATGGAAATCAGTGAGTCATCCTGAATAACAACACATCCACCTCCAAGTCGTTCCTGTCCTATTTTAAGCATCATTGTGCGAGCTGATTTCAGCGTAAATACTCAAATGATAAATTCACACCCACCTAGAAAAGTTTGAATGGATTCAGAGGTTTCGCTTTGAAAAACAGATTGACGCATCTTAAGAAAAGTCTACGGTTTGAACTCTACATTTCTGTCAGCTCAGAGGAGGGGTCAGGAACCCTGACCTCACTTCCTGTGGTGACTTCACAAGCCGTGCATTGTGTGTGAGAATGTGACAGGGCTCCTGGGACTCCTCCACATCTGGCAGCTGTTTTGACCACCCCAGGCCTTTCCACCAGCACCAGGAAGACCTATGAATGTTCCTGGTACTCACCTCAGGAACCAAAATAGCTAACTTCGTTTCCAAGCCGTTGTGTATCTCACACATGCTCTGTATTTTGGTCTGCCACACTATGGTTTCCACCATCAGGTTTTACCCGAAGAAGTTCCGTTTTGATGTGGTTAATGCCAGCGTCTTTTACGAGTGCCTCACCCTTCGTGGGACAGATATTAGCGGACATTATGAGTTCCTCTAGTTAAAAGAGAACAACTTTGTTATTCAGAATCATTTTCATTGGTATTTTCCCTTTTTCGAGCATTATTTAGAAACATCAAAACATTTTTTTGTTGTGAAATGCCACATTCGTGTCACTGTCTTTCTCATGGGGGCTTGATGCATGTGGTCTCGCTAGAGGATGCTGCTAAATTTAGGTTGTTTCTTCTAACAGGCAAAATCATTGCTTCCTGTTTGAAGTTTGAATATGAAATGATCATATCCTCTATCATTCTGAGTTAAAGGATGTTTAATTTAGCACAATTAGGAATTATTTCATTTTTTAATATGTCATTTAATAGTTGTCATTTAAATGTAATTTAATAGCAGGTATGAATTATGGGATTCTTAATATTAAGATGTAGAAAATTATTATTTTGTAAAAAAAAAAATCAGATAAGAAATAAGAATTTATTACCACTAAATATGATGATGTCCTTGCAAGGGAACCTTTCCTAAAGTAGTAATATATATCAAACACATCATCCATCCTTCCTTCTTTCCTTCCATCCATCTATCCTTCCTTCCTTCCTTCCTTCCTTCCAACCATCCATCTTTCTAATCCATCCATCCATCTAATCCATCCATCCATCCTTCTTTCCTTCCATCCATCTATCCTTCCTTCCAACCATCCATCTTTCTAATCCATCCATCCATCTATCCTTCTTTCCATCCATCCATCCTTCTTTCCTTCCATCCATCTATCCTTCCTTCCAACCATCCATCTTTCTAATCCATCCATCCATCCACCCATCCACCCATCCATCCATCATCTATCTAATCCACCCATCTATCCTTCTATCTATCCATCCATCCTTCCATCCATACATTCATCCATCAATCCTTCCATCCATCCATCCATCCATCTATCTAATTCATCCATCCATCCATCCATCAATCCTTCCATCCATCCATCCATCCATCCATCCATCCATCCTTTCATCCATCCATCCATCTATCTAATTCATCCATCCATCCATCCATCCATCCATCCATCCATCTATCCTTCTATCCACCCATCCATCCATCATCTATCTAATCCACCCATCTATCCTTCTTTCTATCCATCCATCCTTCCATTCATCCATTCAATCCTTCCATCCATCCATCCATCCATCCATCCATCCTTTCATCCATCCATCCATCCATCTATCTAATTCATCCATCCATCCATCCATTCATTCATCCATCAATCCTTCCATCCATCCATCCATCCATCCATCCTTTCATCCATCCATCCATCTATCTAATTCATCCATCCATCCATCCATCCATCCATCCATCCATCATCTCTCCTTCTATCCATCCATCCATCCTTCCATCCATCCATCCATCTATCATTCCATCCATCCATCTATCTAATTCATCCATCCATCCATCCATCCATCCATCTAGCCATCCTTTCATCCATCCACCCATCTATCTAATTCATCCATCCATCTATCCATCCATCAATCCTTCCATCCATCCATCCTTTCATCCATCCATCCATCTATCTAATTCATCCATCCATCCATCCATCTATCTAATTCATCCATCCATCCATCCATCCATCCATCCATCCATCCATCTATCCTTCTATCCATCCATCCTACCATCCATTCATTCATCCATCCATCCATCCATCCATCCATCCATCCATCCATCATTCCATCTATCATTCCATCCATCCATCCATCCATCCATCCAAAATATTAAATGTCTATATTGAGGAAAATATTAAGTGTCTATATACTGAGAAAAAAATATTAAGTGTAATAAGACAACATTTTGGTTCCAAAAATAAATAATTTGCTTTAGTATTGTCACTGTAAAACAGCAGATTGTTATGCGGTCTCTTGCCACATTATACATTAATTCAAAATAAAATCAATATTTCAAGTCCAGTTACTTCTGTATTGTTGTTGTAAGTGGATAATGTACAGCCAGCCGGCCATTAATGTTTGTAAAAATAAACCCAGACAGTGTAATCAAGACATTGATGCTAATGATTATAATGATCAGCTGACTGTACATTAACCTTTACATATGTCTGGTATTGGTATGTGCGAACGGTTATCACTGTAAACAGTTCTGTATTTCACATTATTTTTCTTTTAAAGGTCTCTGACAAGCATACTGGCATACTGTGTGTATGTACATATACACACATATTCAGTATATATACTGTATACAGCCTACTGCAGAGTATATATATATATATATATATACTAGCAGAGACCTTTAAAAGAAAAATAATGTTGGCATGAAATAGAGAACTGCTCATATTTCATTTCCTCTCCTTATTAGAGCGGGAACAGCTCCAGCATTTGCGCATTGGCATACTATACCCTTCCTCTTTTTTCCGTCATCATCACAGACTATTAATATTTTTAGAACGTCAGTTGATTCTCTCTCTGTCATGTGGTCTGCAGTCGTGTGATCCAGTGAATCTGATGTCTTATGATGACTCTATAATATGATTTGCAGCATGGCATTGCATTGTTTGTTTGAGAGTATATTGCTGTCAAAATTGTGGTGGCAATGTCAAAAGTGCAGTTATAAGTCTGTTGTTATGTACATTTGACACTAAGTCTATTTAGCGTGCAAAACTCTAAAAAGAATTTGCAATGTAGTCGTATCATAGCATTGACCATGTCAATATAGTTGTTTCTTTACATAAATTGCCATAATTCAATTGAAAAAGGATTTAAATGAAATAAGTATAAATAGCATCCTTAAAGGATAGTGTACCCAAAAACTCAGATTCTGTCATTAATTACTCACCCTCAAAAACCCTCATTCCAAAATACTAATCTCAGACTCACATTCACGTAATATTGTCCGTCTCTTGTTAACACAACATGCATGCGCTGTGGCGTTCTCGTGAAATAAGTGGTAAATTATGTTTTATTTTCACAAACAAAGCACTCGTGTTGCTTCATAAAATTGAGATTAAAGCACTGGAGTCACATTTATACTGTAATGATGTCTTTACTATCTTTCTGTGGCTTGAAAGTGGTAGTTGCTTAGCCGGTCAATGGAGGGACAGAAAGCTCTCAGAGTTCATCAAAAAATTTCTTCTGTGTTCTGTTGATGAACGAATGTCTTACAGGTTTGGAACGACACAAGGGTGAGTAATTCATGTCTAAATTTAAATTTGTGGGTAAATCCCTTTAACCAAAATAAAGGCTAATCAAATATACATTGTTATACTATACTATAGCACTTGCCTTGCATAGCAAATCTTTATGAACATTTAGCTTTATGAACATTTACACACCCTTCTGAATTGTTTTTTACACAGAAACACTCACTATGGTGAGGTGTCTGTTCTTCCACTTCTTCCCCTTCAGCCTCAGCCATTACTGAAAAAGTAAATAATGGCACCTGGAGTCAAGATGGCTGATCTCTTCTTCTAATCATCCATTAGTGGCTTAAGTGTCAGTCGCGCCACATGTCTAACAGAGCTCACAGGTTGAAATCCCTCACGCCCCCTCCGCTCATACCTTTTATCACCTGCTCATTTTCTTTTATAAGACCAGCTTTGTTTTTGTGGAACGGTGCTTACACCATTTAATGGTTTTGCACAGCTGCATTCATGACGTTTTCCAGATTGTTTGTCCATGGGAGAATGAACAATCTCATCTAGCAGGTGATGCCTCTTCTTTGTCAACAGCTCATCGTGCTGTTTTCATTCTTATTTCAGTGACTGCATCTAAACCATTGTATACGACAATCATTACTTCAATCTTTCCTTACAGGGATGTAGTTTACTTTACTTTATTATTATAGGGGAGCACAGAAGTTCGGTTCCCATGCTCCAAACTGTGTGCTGTTTGAGGATGTGTGCGCCCGTATTATGTTTACATTGGGTTTAATTATGTGATCATACTTGTTTGTAATATAGACAACCATAAGGGCTTGTAAAGCCCAAAAGGGTCTCCACTAGGGGGGCGTCAAGGGGAATAGGGTGGGTTTTCTGGCTTCCTGGAGATTAGGCCTTTATTTACAGAGGGGTGCTCAAGTGTCCTTAACACAACACAATACTAATCCACAAGTCCATTTTTACGCTTTTCTTTATTAACTGCATTGCTGAGAAGACCATGTTTTCACTAAGAGGGCCGGTCATTTGTATGGTAATACGAGTCCTATAATGTGATTTAGCAAGGATTTTGAAGTCCCAGCCAGTCAGGACTCGCTGTTGATCGTATCTGGGATTTAAAACGTGTGAAAAGTACAACAAGGCCGGTTTGTACCAGTTTGAGCAATAAGTAATGCAACAAAAGACATATGGGATGGGAAAAGGGACACCATCTTTTTTTGCTGATACTTTATCTTCACAAACTCTGGAGGCAAAATCTGTTGTTTTGACCTGTAACCATATGGCAGACATCATTACTGTGGCCCCTTTGGCTTGGAAACCTAACACTGACAGACAGTCACTATCACATTGGTTATCTGACTTGTGCTGGATCAGAAGAAGGTACTTGAGTCTAGTTCCTGTGAAACGTCCTGCATAGCTGTTGTGTTTTGGATGCTGGTCCCCAGCATGGGTGCTGGTTTTCCCACCAGGCTTCTTAACAAATATATCTAGCAAGACTTCTTTTGACAACTCAGAAGTTTTCAGTGACTGTAAATTTTGTAAAAGTTGGACCTGTTCCTGGATCATCATCTTTGATGGTCCTGGAACAATATTCCTATTTTGGGGATAGTTAATGGTTAGGGTTACTTGTACTTAAAGGAGTAGTTCACTTTTTAAAAAAAACTTTTGCTGATAATTTACTCACCCCTATGTCATACAAGATGTCCATGTCTTTCTTTCTTCAGTTGAAAAGAAATTAAGGTTTTTGATGAAAACATTCCAGTATTTTTCTCCATATAATGGACTTCAATGGGAACCAAACGGTTCAAGGTCCAAAAAACACTTACAAACTGCAAACTGTTCAAATGGCTTTAAACGATTCCAGACGCTGAAAAGGGTCTTATCAAGCGAAACGATATTCGAACTCGTTCATCAAAATGAATCGAATCTTTTCCGAGTCAATTCATTCATTTCGTTCGTTGACTGAACCAAATGACTCGGAAAAAGATTGTTCATTTATTTATTAAATGAGCGATTGTTTCGCTTGATAAGACCCTTATTCATCTTCTGCAATCATTTAAAGCCCTTTGAACAGTTTGCACTGAAACTGTCTTTTGGACCTTGAACCGTTTGGTTCCCATTAAAGTCCATAATATGGAGAAAAATCCTGAAATGTTTTCATCAAAGATCTCAATTTCTTTTTGACTGAAGAAAGAATGACATGGATATCTTGGATGACATGGGAGTGAGTAAATTACCAGCAAAAGGTTTTTTGAAAAGTGAACCTTTAAAAGTAGCATCTCAAAGCAATTTACATAAAAATAATAAGGTTAAAAGACATAACAATCCAGGCTGTAAACACTAAACAAGCAATAAAAAGTAAAAAGCCAATATTATAACAAACTAAATAATCACGTTTTTCATTTAGAATTTTAAAATTAATATGGAAACTAACAGGAAGCCAGTGCATTTTTTCCAGGATATGTGTGATGTGCTCCCTTGCACTGGTCCTTGTCAGAACTCTAAGCGGCTGAATTTTGTACTGAACTGTAATTTGACGTAGGGAAGATTTAGAAACTCCAACCAGCAAAGCATTACAATAATCAATACGTGAAAAAAAACTGTAGTAATGGTTAACTTTTAAGCCACAGAGAAATTCAACATAGAACGCAATTTGGCAATGTTTCTGAGATGGAAAAAATTATGGTTTGACTGCGATTCAACATGATGGTCAAAGGTTAAATTGGCGTCAAATATCCCCCAGATTTTTTTAGTTTAGTATGGAATTGCAAAGCAGAGCCATCCACACTTAAGGTTATGGACTCTGCTTTATACAACTGATGAGGTGAACCAATAAGCATCACTTCAGTCTTGTCACTGTTTAGACAGAGAAACTTTTTCAGACAACCATTTCTTAATCTCAGTAAAACATTGAGAAAGAAAAGATACAGGCATATTGACATCAGGTATATACATCTGAATGTCATCTGCAAAAAAGTTAAAGTTAAGACAAGTGCTCTTAAAATGTAAATTCTAAAAAGTAAAAGGGCCCAAAACTGATCCCTGGGGAACACCAGGTCGCACCTAACCTCAGACTTGTAATCACCCATCACAACAAACTGCTTGCGATCAGAGAGGTAGGACTTAAACCACTTTAATGCAGAATCAGAAACTCCAAAGACAGTCTCTAAAGCGGGTGATTAAAATAGAGTGATTGATAGAGTCAAAGGCAGCACTAAGATCAAGAAGAATCAGTGTAGATAAACGGCCAGAATCAGAAGCCATTAGCAAATCATTAGTAACTTTGACTAGCGCTGTTTCATTGATGTGGAGTTTACGAAATTCAGAACAGAAATGGCTCAAAAAGATCATTAGAGGAAAGATGGTAAAGTAGTTGAGAAGCCACTGTTTGTTCTAAAATTTTGACGAGGAATGGAAGATTAGAGATGGGATGAAAGAAAATTATTCAGATTATCAAAATCCATGTTGTTAGTTTTTGGTATGGGCGTGACAGCAGCAATTTTAAAGGGATAGTTCACCCAAAATGTTTACTCACCCTCATGTTGTTCAAAGACCTTCGTTCATCTTCAGAACATGAATTAACATATTTTTGATGAAATCTGAGAGCTGGATCACTCCTGCATACTAGTCCATAGGCTTCTTGAGGGGATTGAAACTTGCCGGCCTCGAAAAGTTATTAAAGACATTCGTAAAAATAGTCCAAGTGACTACAGTGGCTCAATCTTAACTTTATCAAGCGACGAGAAACCTTTTGTGCACAAAAACAAACAAAAATAATGACTTTATTTCAACTGTTCATTTACTTCACTTTAGGCCTCTAGTCAGTTAACGTAGAGTGATAGCGTAGAGCTACGTCGATACGTAGGCTCACTATTAGCCGACGCTGATCATGTGTGTGATGCGTGTGACGTACAACAGAAGCTTACGCTGTTACACTAGTAAACTCACTCAAAGCCCACAGAGAAGAAAATTAATAGTTGAAATAAAGTCGTTATTTTGTTTGTTTTTTTGCGCACAATAGTATTCTCGTGTAAAAGTTTTCCATGAACATCAAGCCATCAAAGTTTGTCTTGGCAACTTCCATTCTAGTTATTCCAGTTATACGCATGTCTTTTAATTGCAGTTCATATTACTTCCTCAGTTCAATTCCTCAATCTCAATTCAATTCCAAAAACCATTCTGAGTGGAACATAACATTGGTCTGCGGTTAGTCAACATTCTGACGTGCTTCATGTTTACACAACCTTAAGATGTTAAAGTTGGGAAGAACACAAGATAATGTTAAATTATAGTCACCAACCAACCATAACAAAAAAGCAGAAACCAGCTGGGACCAGCAACAACACTGATGCTGCTCGAAACTGTTTTTATTCAGCAGGGTATTAGAGAAATCAAAATATCTCATGTAAATTTCCAGTCTGTCCATATAGATTTGCTCTACACTCGCAATCCATAAGCAATGGTGCCCAAGGGCGATTGCACTCCAAGCAAGACCATGTTCACAGCATGTACCTAACATATGGAGCACTCTTGACCCCTTTGATCTTGCAAACAAATGATCTATAATGGAGATCCTCATGTGGCCTCTCTACATGGATTACCATTAGGAATCACTTCAGCCTCAACAGAGGTAATCCAACATGCTCCCAGTGGGACACGTTTTTCTCAGAAAGTGAAATGACGAATGTAAAGTTTCTTTGAGTGGCGAATTTGGTCAAACCGAACCAAGATGCACCACGCCAATCCAATGTTTAGCTGTTTTAATGAAGCACGGCACCATCAGACTGAGGCATACCTGTAAAGCAGTCGTGCAACTTGACCCAGAACTCCAGAAAGGTCAGAGAAAGAAAAGAAGTGATGGAGGAGAGAATCAAAGAAGGTTGGGAAAGGAAATGAGGGAACAGCTGGACACAAAGTTGTGCGCGTGCAGGAGGAGACGGGAGGGTGGATCAGTAGAGGGTGAAACAGGCTTTCATAGAGCAGGTCATGCACATAACAGCGTAATCCAGAACTGCCGGACACGAAGATCACAGAGATGCGTTTTTAATACTTCAACTCTTGAAATTTAAAACATTCTGTGTACAAACGCAGTTCACATTGTACCTTCTGCTGGACTGCACTGGCCTTCACTCAAGCTGTCCTGAGGGCAGAGCTCAAAGTCAGAGGTCAATGTCAGGGGTCATCTGATAGCGGGGGATATGACTCAGCCCAGTACAGAGGCTTTACTCCTGTGTCTGTTGATGTTAGCCATCTTCACTCGGTGGCCCCCAACTTCTACACACACACCTGCAATTACGTCAAACAAGCTTGATGTTAAACGGCACCATTATGACCGAAGGCTGTAGTTAAGAAATTATAGGCCAATTGGCAAATCAGTACAGAAAATATACACTTGACATACTGTGCAAATTGCTCAGTTCCTGAATTAAGCCGTTTTGTGGAATGTGCACTCAAAATATGATATAATAAAAATTCACTGCAGCCTTGTACATTGTCAGAATTTTTTTTGTGTGTTAATTATATTAAAACACAATATCTTGTTGTATCAACTGAAACTGGACATTGGGAAATGTTGAATTTAGATGTTATTTTATACGTTTTTGAGTAAAGGGAAATACTTGTTATTGTTTCATGCTCAGCTGCATTAAGATTTGGAAGATCTCTGTTGTGTTTGTGGTTACCGTTGTGCTGATGACAGGAGATTATGCTTATGCTTGTGTGGCTTTGGGGAGTATGGTGTGTTGCTTCACTCAAGAGTAATAATGTTAATGTTTTATTTCTTACCTCTCCTATGCATTGCATTTAGTATTAAAATAGATTTTCTTCAGCTGAACAACAGCCGAAATGCATTATTTTCAATAACACTGTAAAGATGCTTTGAAATAAACTTTATTGTATAAAGCACTCTGTTGGAGGATTAAACTTTTATTAATTTTTCACACAAATGTATGATTAAAGTGGCAGATTATCTATTAAAGGAGTAGTTCACTTTAAAAAAAACTTTTGCTGATAATTTACTCACCCCCATGTCATCCAAGATGTCCATGTCTTTCTTTCGTCCGTCGAAAAGAAATTAAGGTTTTTGATGAAAACATTCCAGGATTTTCTCCATATAATGGACTTCAATGGGAATCAAACAGTTCAAGGTCCAAAAGACAGTTTCAGTGCAAACTGTTCAAAGGGCTTTAAATGATTCCAGACGATGAATAAGGGTATTATCAAGCGAAACGATCGCTCATTTAAAAAAAAAAACTAAGTGTTAGTTTTTGAAAAAAACAAAACAAAGTTTAAGTTTTATAAGCTCAATTGCTCGTCTTGCTCTGTTCTGTGATGCACGTTCGTGACTCTCCTGTTCGAACTCGTTCATCAAAATGAACAAATCTTTTCCCGAGTCAGACTCGTTGCATTTCGTTCGTTGAATAAACCAAATGACACGAAAAAGATTTGTTCATTTTGATAAATGAGTTCGAACAGGAGAGTCACGAACGTGCATCACAGAACAGAGCAAGGCGAGCATTTGAGCTTATAAAACTTAAACTTTGTTATTTATTTATTAATGAGCGATCGTTTCGCTTGATAAGACCCTTATTCATCGTCTGAAATCGTTTAAAGCCCTTTGAACAGTTTGCACTGAAACTGTCTTTTGGACCTTGAACTGTTTGATTCCCATTGAAGTCCATTATATTGAGAAAATCCTGGAACGTTTTCATCAAAAACCTTAATTTCTTCGACTGAAGAAAGAAAGATGTGGACATCTTGGATGACATGGGGTGAGTAAATTATCAGCAAATGTTTTTTTTAAAAGTGAACTACTCCTTTAATAAAGACTTATTTGCATGTGCTCATGACTATGTTGTTACCACAAAACACTTTTACCATAATTTACAAACTAACCAAATCCATATTTGTGTTGCTTTTCTGATCACCCTCACCCACAGCAACAACAAGACCTGTGAAACGCTGAGACACAACAGAAGAGCTCAAAGACTTGTAGAAGCAAGCTGAAATGCCATGGATGCTGTTTTTATGTCATGTTTGCTTTTGTTAACACTATCAGGTTACGGTTTAGTGTAGGTGGTGCGTTTGTGATAGAGCTTTGAACATAGCACCACTCATCGTCACTCATTGCCGCGATACACAGCTAATAGCCTACGTCGTACAACCAATGCAAAAATAAAATGGGCAGATTCACGTTCATCTGATTAGAGTAAAACGAATCCACTCTGAAAGGGTCCCAAAACGTCCAAGAGGCAAAGTAGCCTAATATTTTACAGAAATGTCACCACAGGTATGCCTAAAGTTACGTATTCTCAATAAGCCTGGTTGCAAAAATAAAAAGACAATACTGTCCGTTTAGCATTTCTTCACTTCAAGCTGGCACAGATCTAGCTGTGAATTTATAATCTACCACAATCTAAGGTGCGATCACTTTTGACATAGAAACAGATGTCAAATTTAGAAGTCATATTAAAAAAAGAGAACAATGTGAAGATGACCTGCACACTTTGCAAAAAAATAAAATAATTGACACGGCTACTCATCAAATAGCCTAACTTATAGGAACACTATAGCTGAGAACTGGAGCTTTACAGCTAAAACAAAAGACCAAAGCACCATAAAACATTTAGTTAATATTTTTTCTACATTTTGAAGTTTGAAAGCTGAAGTCCTACTTCCTTATAATTCTACAGAAAGAGTGACCAGCACATTCTTCAGAATTTCTTCTTTTGTATTACAAAGAAAACAAAGGTCAAGCTGGTTTGAAACATCATGAGCACATGATTGTGATTTTAATAAAGTGTGTGTGCTAGTGTATAAACTGTTGAGTAATACTTTGCAAGTGTAAACCCCCTGTTTAACACGCCAATAAAATTGATTTGAGTCGTGCAATGTAGACTAATGCAAGTATAATAAAATAACAAAGGCACCGAAGGGAGACAACGTGATGTCTGGGCTCTAAATGTCACACCATCCTGACAGAGCTTCCAACAACCCTGTCTATGCTCTGAAGACCTCCAGGGTCCAGACAGTCAGACAGAGATGCGACTAATTCTCCCAACTGTGGTGTTTTAGCGCAGATACTTGAAGACATCAAGTGTGGGTCTGTGTACAGCATGCATTTGCTTTTACACAATAAGCGTGACTGTGAAGGGAAAAAAACAAGTCATGTTTCCTAAGGGCAAATGCACTTCTAGACAAGCTCATTTTGTACTATTCAGCATTCAGTCAGTGTGGTATCATACTTCTTCTTTTAGGGTTTTAGAGTATCTAAAAATACAGTCAGGGTGATAGTGAAAAAAATCTTTGATTGCACTTAGTTTTAAAAATACTTTTTGTGTGAACGCTGAATAATGTGTATAGCAGGGAGTGGACACAGCTCTGGAAAAGTTTGCTGATGTTGTTACAGCTGTACCATAACTAGAATATGACTTCACAGACCACAGCCAATCAAAACTAAAAGAGCTCATTGGCCAGATTCAATCAACAGAGCAATAACACCAGCTATTGAAGTCAGAATTATTGCCAGTGTTTGGGGGAAAGTTTAATATCTGAACATTTCGTAGCAAGGTTCCACATAAAACTGAAAAGCTAACTTGCAATTGCTCTGTTTTGTCATGTGGAGCAACATTAAGGACGAGTGGACATAAGCTTTCACCAAAGCCCTTCTCCCCACTAACATTCAGAATGTGGCAACATTCCTCATGTTTGAGGAGATTATGACGGATGAGTTAAACGTGCAGCCATTTGTTTGTACAGTTAAATGTTTCAAAGGACCATAGTGTCAACTAGAGAAGTCTGTCCTGATTGCTATAGTAGTCTATGATGATTTGCATGCCAACCATTGTAGCAATACAAACATGTCATCAACCACAATGCAATCAATATCCTAGCAAACCATAATTAAAACCCAAGTTAACACTGCCCAGTTCGATTTATCAACCATATAACAAGGCCTAGAGTTCCTTGCCACTGTCTCACTTGGTTTACTTCAGTTGGGGACACGTAATATTACACTCTAAAAATGCTGGGTTGTTTCAACCCAAATTTGGGTCAAACATGGACAAACCCAAATGTTGGGTTAAAAATGTAATTTAAAATTTAAACCTAACTTCAAGTTTCACTTTCAACTGTACATGTTTTTAATTACATTTTTAACCCAACATTTGGGTTTGTCCAGATTTAACCCAAATTTGGGTTGAAACAACCCAGCATTGATTTCAGTGACACTATTGGATGAGAGCAAAACATATGAACTTAATTGAGCTGAAAGATGACACCTCTTTTTTTTCTGCAGATCTGATTCGACTTGGTTTCATAATTGACTCATTTTTCTACATCTACACTCTTATTGAACTGACTCAAAGCGAATAACAACACTCTAAAAATTGCTGGGTTGTTTTAACCCAACTTTGGGTCAAATATGGACAAACCCAGCTATTGGGTTACATTTTTTAATTACATTTTTAACCCAACGTTTGGGTTTGTCCATATTTGACCCAAAGTTGGGTTAAAAAACCCCAGCATTTTTAGAGTGTATTATCTGCTGTATATTGAGCTGTATATTGATCTGCTTTATATATCTACGAAAGTTGTAGAATCGTAGAAAGTTAGCTAACTTAGCCAACATAACTGGCCAAACTGGATTAGCAAGGGTCCGTTAATACTGACCAATACATGGATGATTACTTCAAATGTCATTTCACAAGTTACTACACCATATCAACAAATATTTACTTAATATTTATGTAATGGAAGAATTAAATCATCTGCCGATAAACTCTCGAGCATGGCCGATGAAGGAGTCTGGAGACCTGTTTCGCGCTTCACGTGATATGATCTCGCGATAAATAATGAGACTAACCTTAACGTTACTGGTTCAGCATTATGTTTTTAAGTTGAGGCGACACATACTCCAGTTAAGTCAAGTTACATACTAGTTGAGACAGTGAAAACTTAACATGGTAAGTTGAATGAACAAATTTAGAAACCACAAGTTGTATCAACTTTAAAATTTCAAGACTTGACTTGACATGCAATATTTACGCAACAACATTGCAACCATATACTTATCACTTACACTAGCTTCTTCACTCTGAAGAAAGTATAAAAACACCCTTCTCAGAATATTTTAATCTACAAGTCAAAATGCACTATGTGCTGCACAATCTAAAGTGAAATAAATGACCTTGACAGAATCTGTATGCACCAAATCCAGGACTGGGTTAAACGATGATTATTGTTGATGACTCAAAGTGTACAGGGAAAAGAGGCAGAGCACTAATCCCGGTAGACTAATGGGAGTTTCCACATCTGGCAGGTTTTTAGGAAGGGTGAATTGAAAAACAAGAGGCAACACCTAAATCAGTCTTTAGAAGTTCAGCTTTGTCTCTTGGCTAAATCTCTGTGTTTATGTGTCTGCGTGTGTCTTGTGTTTATGTCATAACACAAGCTTCTTTGTGACCATCTACTGACGAGTTCTCCTGAGTAAATTCCAAAGTTTATCTAAACTTTTGAGTTTGGCATGTTGCAGCTGCGGAGAAGAATGGTTCATAAATTGAGGAACACCATGACCTGATAGCCTCGCAGAAGACTGCTGTTAATCATCTCGCATAGGGATCCTGACAGGGGTGTCTGTGCTGGTGCTAACTGAAAGCAGATTGTTGCAAATGGGCTGAGAGTCCATGTTGAAACAGAGGAACGCCTCAGATTACTGACTGTGGTTGATTAAAAATGGGGGATTGTTATTGTGTTGCGTCATGCATTGGCGTGGATGCTGACAATAATATTTTCTCCTTCTTTTGCCTGAGAAACACCAAGCATAACACAAAGCAGTTGTTCGTACTGTTTTAACATTACAAAAAATTACCATGGTGGTTCTTTGATGGTATTACCATGATACCAAAAACTAATGGGAATGTCCAGGTGGACTATTTTGTTGGTGTAGTGTCAACTGCTAAGTGATCCCAAAAACAAGTATCTTTGTCCTTCAAAAACATCCGACTCATCCTGCATTTCCGTCTCAAGGGTGGCTGACTCCTTATGTTCTTAAAACAAATGACTGGTCGAATATAATGGTCACTCTTTAAACAAGCAAACCTTTCACCGCAACTCGCCCTTTGTGGCTTTCTGCACTACTATGGGTCACTGCCTTAGGCATGCCAGAGTTTACTTTTTAGGATCTCCTATCTCAAATAACAATCCCTTTGACTCTTCTAGTCTTAAAGGGGGGGTTGACTGTGATTTCACTTTTTTTGATTTTAAATAGTGTGTAATGTTGCTGTTGGTGCATGAACAGTATCTGCAAAGTTGCAGGGCTGAAAGTTCAGTGTAAGCAGAGATATCGTCTTTTAAAACTCAGGAAGTATAATTGCCTACAAAAACGACTCGATTTGGGACTACAGCTGGGTTTTAGACGTCACTAACCCATACATTTGCATCAATCCCTCCCTCCGGAATATGCAGGAAAGGGCATGCGCATATTTCTGCGGCACGTCGAGTGTGTTGTTCACCAGCTGTCAGGTCTTCTGTGTTTCGGGCTTCACCGGACGCTATACTTAGACAACAATGGATACAATTTATGTTTGATTATATTCCTGAAAGTGACGATGGTAATCTAGCTCTCTGTGCTGCACATTTTATGGAAGACAGCTTCCAGAATCTCCACGAGTTCAACAAGAAACTGTTACTAAAACATGAAGCAGATCCAACTTTAAAACCAGAGGCAGCAGTTGTTGGGCCACAATCTGTAAGTAGGCTAAGACCTAATCATTTTAAATGTATTTGCATGTATAATTCCCGAAGTAGCCTTGTGTGTTTTTTTTTTTTTCAAATGCCAGCGCTGACTTTATAGCCACTAGGCTACTAGTAATGGTAGTATTTTGTGTCTACGACAAGCGCGTACAAACATTATGGACCTACATTTTTGTATAAGTACTAATGTTGTAAATGTATTTTTCATGTATATATGCTTTATGACGTTATTTTCGACTTGATCAAGAACGTAAACTTGCCAACACTGTTTGTGTTTAACATTAGTAGCCAGTCAGTTTCTATCGTTGCCAGTCAGATGCTATTGTGTAAAACAAACGTGTATATGGTTAAAAAATGTTGCAAATTATCATTCAGAAATGTTTAGTAAGTTTAGTGTGTGGTGAGGCTCTGCTCGACTCGATTCATCGTGGCTTTCTCGGTCTGATTCTACCTCAAACTGATACTGCAATCTCGACATCATTATTTACGTGTATCCACTGTCCATCCTTTGGCATGACCGTTTCGCTCGTAAAGGTAATGGGCGTTAATCTTCCGGACAACAGTCAAGCGACAGTTTAGCCAATCACAACACACCGGCCCAAACGAACTAATCTGAGCCCACCGCCCGTTTCTGAGGGAGTGTTTTCATAGAATCAGGAAGTGAACCGATCGTTCAGGGGACAGAGGAGAGCGCGGCTGACAATAAAGGTGGAGTTTATGAAAAATAAGACTTTTAAAAAAAAGGAAGACCACGAATACATGTTATATTGCACCCCATAAACACAATCATGCAAAGAAAAAAAGCAGTCAACCCCCCTTTAACTCGGTGAGGAAAATGGATCCGTCAGGAAACATTGGGTATGTAACTGAAAACAGTGGGCAGGAGGCTGTTGTGCAGTCAGTGGGTCTCAATAAACTCTCTCACATCTGGGAATCAATTGATTTAACGGCCAAAAGAAATATGGCCTCCCTCTTCCCCAGGTGTGTGCTCACACTCTGAGCGTCCCCACGCGCCTCCAAAAAGACTCCAGATTCCAGGAAAAGTTGAAGTGGAGCTCTCGACTCTATAAATCAGCCTCCCCCTGTGACAGAGGAACTAGGGGTGAGGCCGAGAGCCCTCCACCCCTCTTCTGAGAGGGGAACTGGACGCCTTTACACGCTCCCTGTCTGAAATTGCCCCTCTCTGGTGTGTCTAGTATCTTCAGTGTTACGGTCTGTAAAGCTTTTTATAGCCCTGGCCATATAGCCACAGAGGTGTCAATGTCAAACCCCTTCAAAAACAGACCATATTCTTTTAGCCATTAGTGTCGGGCCATGGCCATGGTGCCGTGTCCACTTAACTGCCCGTAATCAGCAGAGCTCCTGCTCCCCTTTATCAGCTCTGGTATGCCTCAATGATGGGACAAAAAGGTGATGACAGCAGCTCCAGACATAAAGGATGAAAGAGGGATCGATGACTAGATGCGTCTGGACGTCCAGGAAGGCTGAGGTTGATTTTAATGGGAGGTGTTTGCGTGATTCAGGTTTAGGCCTACACAAGGTGTATGTGTTTCCATGGGGATAATAGAAGAACCTTCAACTGACGCATCAGCCAAGCCCTTGTGAACCATAACTTGTCCTCACATGCAGATTAAACTTCGAGAAGGCGATTAGTAATGGGCAAGATTCAACAGTGAGTCAAAACACGTGCACTCAATAACACATGGCTGAACTTACACCAATAACCAAAAACAGTGAACACCCGTACACAGTTCTGAGGGGATTTTGAAGTTCTTTTCTTACCAGGACAGGGGAGAGGGTGGATAGGTTGTGGTACATAAAGACTTTGCAGCTGATGTTCTCTGTTACGTAGCCCAGTGTTGTGGAGCCGCTTTGGCCTGCCCCCTCTCTCCTGTGGGACATTCTGCCTGTGCAAACAAACCGACCCCGGGCCTCTGGTCTAATGGGAACCAGACTTACCCCAGCACCAAGGCCTAGCAATCTCCCCTCTTTTGCACACACAGTCATCACGGGTTCCAGCTGAGGGATGCAGTCCAATTTATCCTAACAGACCTGAAACTATTCCCTCTCTCGTTTCCCACATAGCAGAGCACCATGATGTTCCACTCAACCTTGTGACCCCTCAAAAACAAAATGCATGTACAGTATGTACAAAGGCATCGTGGCCATTCAGGGGGCAAATGTACCCTCAGATCTGAGCCAAGTCTGTTTGCACAACTTGGGACATTGATAATTGCTGTAAGTTGTGCAAGTACTGCATGAAGATTTTTGGTCTACATTTGATTCAAGTCAAGTCAAGTTGTAGCTTCCAGACATCGTTTCTTTCAAAGGGTTCGTTACTCAGATAAAACAAAAATCATCAAATCTGTTATCATTACTTGCTCTCATGTTGCTCTAAACTTCTATGGTTTCCCCACCAGACAAAGAAAGTGCAGGGTGCTATATATAATAAATATCTATCTATCTATCCATCCATCCATCCATCCATCCATCCATCCATCCATGCATCCATCAGTGCTGTATATATAAAATATCTGTCTATATTTTATCTATCTATCTATCTATCCATCCATCCATCCATCCATGCTGTATATATAAAATATCTGTCTATATTTTATCTATCTATCCATCTATCTATCCATCCATCCATCCATCCATCCATCCATCCATCCATACCATCCATCGGTGCTGTATATATAAAATATCTGTCTATATTTTATCTGTCTATCCATCCATCCATCCATCCATCCATCCATCCATCCATCCATCCATCCATCGGTGCTGTATATATAAAATATCAGTCTATATTTTATCAATCCAACTATCTATCTATCCATCTATCCATCCATCTATCCATCCATCCATCCATCCATCCATCCATGCTATATATATAAAATATCTGTCTATATTCTATCTATCCATCCATCCATCCAAACATCCATCCATCCAAACATCCATCCATCCAAACATCCATCCATCAGTGCTGTATATATAAAATATCTGTCTATATTTTATCATCTATCTATCCATCCATCCATCCATCCATCCATGCTGTATATATAAAATATCTGTCTATATTTTATCTATCTATCTATCCATCCATCCATCCATCCATCCATCGGTGCTGTATATATAAAATATCTGTCTATATTTTATCTATCTATCCATCCATCCATCCATCCATCCATCAGTGCTGTATATATAAAATATCAGTCTATATTTTATCAATCCAACTATCTATCTATCCATCTATCCATCCATCTATCCATTCCATCCATCCATCCATCCATGCTATATATATAAAATATCTGTCTATATTCTATCTATCCATCCATCCATCCATCCAAACATCCATCCAAACATCCATCCATCCATCCATCCATCCATCCATCCATCCATCCATCCATCCATCAGTGCTGTATATATAAAATATCTGTCTATATTTTATCTATCTATCTATCTATCCATCCATCCATCCATCCATCCATCCATCCATCGAGTACTATATATATAAAATATCTGTCTATATTTTATCTATCTATTCATCCATCCATCCATTCCATCAATTCTGTATATATAGAATATATCAGTCTATATTTTATCAATCCAACTATCTATCTATCCATCTATCCATCCATCTATCCATCCATTCCATTCCATCCATGCTATATATATAAAATATCTGTCTATATTCTATCTATCCATCCATCCATCCATCCAAACATCCATCCATCCATCCATAGGTGCTGTATATATAAAATATCTGTCTATATTTTATTAATCTCATCCATCCATCCATCCATCCATCCATCCATCCATCCATCCATCCATCCATCCATCGTGTGCTGATATATAATATCAGTCTATATATTTTATCAATCCAACTATCTATCTATCCATCTATCCATCTATCCATCCATCCATCTATCCATCCATCCATCCATCCATCCATCCATCCATCCATCCATCCATGCTATATATATAAAATATCTGTCTATATTCTATCTATCCATCCATCCATCCATCCAAACATCCATCCATCCAAACATCCATCCATCCATCCATCCATAGGTGCTGTATATATAAAATATCTGTCTATATTTTATCTAATCTATCCATCCATCCATCCATCCATCCATCCATCGGATGCTGTATATATAAAATATCTGTCTATATTTTATCTATCCATCCATCCATCCATCCATCCATTCCATCCATGCTGTATATATAAAATATCAGTCTATATTTTATCAATCCAACTATCTATCTATCCATCTATCCATCTATCCATCCATCTATCCATCCATCCATCCATCCATCCATCCATCAATCCATCCATCCATGCTATATATATAAATATCTGTCTATATTCTATCTATCCATCCATCCATCCAAACATCCATCCATCCAAACATCCATCCATCCATACATCCATCCATCAGTGCTGTATATATAAATATCTGTCTATATTTTATCCATCTATCTATCCATCCATCCATCCATCCATCCATGCTGTATATATAAAATATCTGTCTATATTTTATCTATCTATTCCATCCATCCATCCATCCATCCATCCATCGGTGCTGTATATATAAAATATCTGTCTATATTTTATCTATCTATCTATCCATCCATCCATCCATCCATCCATCTGTGCTGTATATATAAAATATCAGTCTATATTTTATCAATCCAACTATCTATCTATCCATCTATCCATCCATCCATCCATGCTATATATATAAAATATCTGTCTATATTCTATCTATCCATCCATCCATCCAAACATCCATCCATCCATCCATCCAAACATCCATCCATCCATCCATCCATCCATCAGTGCTGTATATATAAAATATCTGTCTATATTTTATCTATCTATCCATCCATCCATCCATCCATCCATCCATCCATCCATCCATCGGTGCTGTATATATAAAATATCTGTCTGATATTTTATCTATCTATTCATCCATCCATCCATCCATCCATTCCATCGGTGCTGTATATATAAAATATCAGTCTATATTTTATCAATCCAACTATCTATCTATCCATCTATCCATCTATCCATCCATCTATCCATCCATCCATCCATCCATCCAAACATCCATCCATCCATCCATCCATCCATAGGTGCTGTATATATAAATATCTGTCTATATTTTATTAATCTATCCATCCATCCATCCATCCATCCATCCATCCATCGGTGCTGTATATATAAAATATCAGTCTATATTTTCATCAATCCAACTATCTATCTATCCATCTATCCATCCATCCATCCATCCATCCATGCTATATATATAAAATATCTGTCTATATTCTATCTATCCATCCATCCATCCATCCATCCATCCATCCATCCAAACATCCATCCATCTAAACATCCATCCATCCATCCATCCATAGGTGCAGTATATATAAAATATCTGTCTATATTTTATTAATCTATCCATCCATCCATCCATCGGTGCCGTACATATAAAATATCTGTCTATCTATCTATCTATCTATCTATCTATCTATCTATCTATCTATCTATCTATCTATCTATCTATCTATCTATCTATCTATCTATCTATCTATGAATTTGTTTGTCTTTCTGTCTATAAAATTATAATTTATATTATTTTACAAATATGTAAAATTCAATTGAGCACATTTGTTTAATAGTATTACCTACATATAGTACAACAAATGTTTTAGCATAAGCAATTGCATGTTTTTTCTTTGGTCAAATCTTCTCTAACATTTGGCAACACACGATTCAAGCCACCTGAATAAAACAAAGGTGCATGATGTCCCTGCACAGAACCGTCAATCTCTTTTAGTCAGTCAGTCGTCCTAAACTCATCAGACTTCCCATCTCCAGTCATTCAAGCACAATGTTCTTTCCTCAATCTCTCCTTTCTTCTCTAACGATTCATCTCAGTTCCTGTTTTCTTACTTTCTCCTTCTTATTCAGCCGTCTCTTTTTCCATTTCTTTCTTTTCCACCCCCCACATCTTTCTCGTCTCCTTCATCTCCCTCTCTCCCTTTTTTTCCATTCTCCGCCCCCATGTTACAAAAAATCAGTTTCAGTTTTTATCACTCTTCTATAATGTACACTATTGTCTTTGTCATTGGCCTAGTGCTGCTGTTACTTTCCTAGTAAGATCGTGGGTTTGTGGAGCAGTCCTTGTGATAGTGACTTTCTTTAGCAGCTGCAGAGTAATGAGTTGAGCAGCAATCTAATGTGTAATACAATTCACTAATTTCCTGCTCCAGACGCCCACGGCACAAGGCAAGCACAGTCCATCGTGATTCTGGATTGTTCACTGTTGGATGATACGAGCTGAATGATCTCATTGTGGAGTTTATGGGTTATCTCAGAATGTTCAGCCAGTTTTTGCACTGCTTTTTATTTCAATGGCCCATTTTGCAATAGACTGACTCACAGGACAATATAAACTAATATGGAAAGTCCTCCAAAATGCAATAAGCCCCCACATAAGATGTGCCGCTATGCAGACAGAGGGTTTTTCCCTATGTCTTAAAAACAGAAAGTCTTTTATGCAGTTTTTTCCACCTAAAAAAAAAAAATCTTTCAGTCGATCAAGCATGCCACTCAATCTGAATGTTTTCACTGATTTTTGGTCAACAGCCTACTCTCTTCCTTTAGACTATTTCCCTTTTTACTCATACTGAGTCTGAATTGTGGTGTTGTATGTCATGTCGTGCATATGTGTTCAATTCAAACAGTGCGAAAGCAGTAAAACATAGAGGTTTTGAGGTATACAGTCATTTTAATGTCATCAAAACTGGGAGATTATGTCTTTTCATTGTTTTCTCTGTATCTCAGCACAGACTAGTCCTGACAGGCTTAGATTGGTGTGTTTTCTGACAGGTTTTTTTGTTGTTGTTGTTTTGTTTTAAGCATGGTAGGAGTGGCCTAAACCAGACTTTCCCTTCTGGGGAAGTGTGAATGTGAATAAGCGTCTATGGTTTCTGCAGCATCAGCAGAAAGGCTGATAGAAACCTGCCTGCCTGTAATCGCTACAACGCGCCTGTGGTGCATTATCGAATGAAGCAGGTGTCTGGAAAAAGCCTGATGTGCGTTCATCTGAGCTGTTTTTTTAAGAATGTGAGGTGTAACCCGAGGCTTTGGATCCTTGCCTTATTGATTTGTCTCGAAAGTATTATAATAATCTCCTTAAAGCGTCTGGAAACTCATTCTAGATGAAGTTCGGGAGGAACTATCGATTCAAATTATCGATCCAATCATCACGTCACTCGTGATGACTCGGTTTCAGGCCTCTCTTCGGACAGTACGCAAATTCGCATACTACTTTACTTTAATGCGATTATGTGCAAGTGTGAACTTAAGAAACTCATTTGTCTATTTCCTGTTTACAATGTCTGTTTGCTTTAATGCAGCATTTTCACGTCACTCTTTCTCTTTTTTACAAATTGTTGTCTTGGATGTTGAACAGCATTTAATCACTATAATGTAATCTTCAATATAAAGAGTTTTACTAAAAATGTGGATGCTTAAAAGTGAAATTCAGCTTAAGGGAATGTTTAATGAAAGTTTAAGTTTGGGGTGTTTTCAATCTTTTCAGAATCTGCCAAGAAAAAGGATTCATGCAAGCATTGCATATAAATGTGTTTTGGTAAATAGTTTGCATGTGTGTTTTTCTCTTTATCCATTTTTTTTATTTCTTTCTGCATTTGCAGCTGTACGAGATTCTATTCCTTTGGCAAACAAAAATGAATTACATATCTCATCATACCTATGGAAGTGAATTGCATTCACTTGAGGAAAAAAAATTTGCTGTGTTTTTCTGAATTAACGAGTTAATTATCTTAGCATTATGAGATAATTTTTCAGGAAAAATAAGTTTTTGCTCTGTTTTTCTGAATTAACTCATTAATTATGTCACTCATTTATAAAAACAGTGCCATTTTTTTTTCAAGATAAATGGATCTCATAATTCTGAGATATTAACTCCTTAATTCATAAAAACAGTGAAAAAACTTATCTCATAATTCTATGATATTAACTCGTTAATTCAGAAAAACGGAGCAAAAACTTATTTTCCATGAAAAATTATCTTGTAATGCTGACATAATTAACTCGTTAATCAACATGACATAATGACTTTTGCTTAAACATACACGCCACTTTTGAGTCAAGTGGAGTGTTATCTCTACGCATTTTGAGATATCCGCGTATGCGTTTGTCTACGCCATTAATGTCCGAGTGATTCCGCGTGTCTGTACACGCGTCAAATGTCCAAGCGAAACGAAGCAAAATGTAGATCTACATCTGAGGAGCGATCTTTTTTCCCTAGGATGGTGAGGGAACAGTCATAAATGCTATTAACCCCAGTGACGGGTAGGTTTAGGGACGGGGTTGAGATAAGTCATATGTATATATACAGTAATAACGTTAAGTCAACGGCGTTCATAAATACGCTGAAAAGCGATTATGCGTGTTGATAGCACGCCAAAAATGTAAATATGAATTGGTGTGTCATACACATGCTACTTCATGAAATCAGTGATATTCAATATGCTTCCTTACATACCCATTAGACTTTGCATTTTAGCTTAAACTGATGCCACTAGGTCCATTTTGAATGAGTGTAATGCACCCCCAATGACATTTTTGAGTCATGGACCCCTGGCAGAAACAAACGAAACACAAACAAACAGTCTTGATCACCATCAGCAATAGGGAACGAAGCTCTAGACGTTCTGTTTCTCTCATCAGGGTATTATTAGACCAGACGTGCTCCATCAGTGCAGCGTGAATACACAGTATGATTTGTTCAGAAACGCGTCCGTGGAGGATACAACTTCATTACACCATGTCTTCTGGCCTTCCTTTGTCATTCTTTTCTTTTACAGGCCTCTCTAACTCTCACCACATCTGCTGCCACGTTTCCATATGCTACAGGCCCAGTGTTGAAATCATTTTATTTATGAGGTGAAGAAAAAAGGAATTAGCATCCAACACTGACGATGTGGCAAAAGTGAGAAACAACAGAGTTGGGGGTTTCTAACACCCCCAAATCCATCTCCCAGCACTCTACTCCCTCCCACCACCACCACCACCACCACCACCACCAGCTGAAATATTCAGGGAAGTGTGGGATTACTTTCACAAGGAGAACTTGAACCCCTTGACTTCCTGCCCGCTGATGAGGTCACTAGTCTCTGAGGGAGTGTCTGTGAAATGCCTCCCGCTCAACAACAGCCCAGCCAAGGCCAGAGAAGAGCGGGGGCTGGTGCAGTCAGAGGAGCTCTGGAAGCAGATGAACGAGGGGGGCGGCAGGGGAGTGACGGAACTGGGCAAGGCAGGGGGGTCTGGAGGTGATGATGAGGAGGACTGTACCGTCCAGGCTCTGGGAACTCAGCCCAACACAGTGTGATTTCAGATTATGGCACGTTTATGGGGGAACCACATGGGGGATTCTTGAGTAACAGTGAGTGTTAGAAGTTGTGAGTGTCCGCTGATTGCAGATGGATCCCTGAGTGATGCTTTACAGGAGGGATCTGATGGATATGCTGAAATTAAGTTTTTGCTGTCTCCCCTTAGGCTCTGGGCTTTTGTTGCAGATGGTGCTGAACGCTTGGAGGGGAAATAAATGAGAGAATAAGCCTTTTGACAAATCCAAACCAGATAAAGGCCTAAATCCCTCATATGAATGTACTGTCTGTGCAATGTTCAATGAAATAAGCCCAGTTACAGACTTTTTATGGGCGTCCGTCGCAGCTGGGCTGATGTCGCCGAGAATGAAGGCCGAGCACCTGGTACGCCACACCAGAGGCCGGCTCGTTTTAGGTGGGGGTGAGTCGCACTCACAAAGCCATCTTGTTCGAGCTTGTGGTCCAGATGGAACAGCTCTTTTGCCAAGGATGCCGCTTTCCACTTCCTGCACAAAAATGAAAAGGCCAGTCCTTTCAACAAAGAGTCATACACAGACCCTTTCATACTGTATATCTCTTCATCTGATTCGTACGCTAGCATGCATGTTTAACCTCACACTATTTCACTGCAGTGGAGAGTCACACTCTCCCCAAGAGATAGGCTTTTCTCTTAGCCCTGCATGGGCAATAATAGACTAATGCTCTCCAGATGCGGTCTTCAATGGCCGTACCCAACAGTAGAAGTGCCCCTCTGCGGGAGTCCTGAACGACGCCTTGGGGGCCTTGGAGAGGGAAAGGTTTGAGTCGTAGTCCCCCCGCCAAAGCCTTTCCCATTTTACATACTCGTCTCCCACTGCAATCACAAGCTGCTGATCCCTGATCAGCACAGCTGGAGGTCAAAGGGACAGAGAGTGAAATTCTTTCTCAATCTGGTTCAACTTGTTTTCCGATTCCCATGCCATTTACACCACAAAGTGAACTAAAAGAGGTGTAGATGTGATTTGTAAAAGGATGGGACTCCTTATTAATTGCGTAGCTTTTCAACAGGCCAGATCTCTAATCGCCAGATAAACTCATGGGAATGTGACCTGACCACGTGACCTGTTTGTTTTACTAAGGCAGCAGGGAGGGCGATGAGAGGCTGGGAGGCAAGGCACGGGTATCTGAGCTGTGCAAAGCATCCTCTCATGTTTCAGGGCTCGAATGGTGTCCATTTGCCTCAAATTCCTCCAATTCCAAAGTCGAGTACTTTATGCAAGCTCTTGCGCAGGGCCCCAAGTTGATCTTTTGGTGATGCTGCTCTGGCTTTTCTCTTGGACCCGTTTCCATGGTCCTTCTGAATCTGAGGGCTGTATCACCAGAAACAAGTACTGCATGTTCCCCAAGGGAGAATCCACAGCAGCTCTCAAGTGCAGGTTCGCTTGACCTAACTTTCTCCCTCGGATAGAGCGCGAGATCTGTCTGAGACAGACTGTTCTCACAGGAAGAAGAGAGGGTGGGATTTAGTCTGAGAAAAACAAGCCCGATGGCTTTAATCTCTGACTCAGCGCAGGGCGGAAAGGTCCACTGGGGAACAACCAGAGATGCAAAACCTTTAGTCTGTTGACCATGTTAGTCCTTCTGATAAAACCTCTTTAGTCTTTATATAGTTATCTTAAAATAACTTTGAATTGGTTCTAGGGAGGCATATCGATGAGCATTTGTCTTATAATCAAATTGAGGTGGGCCTTCTCAAATTAAAGGGTTAGTTCACCCATTTAAGACATGAAGTTGAATGCAATCCTTACCAGCACTACACACACCCACTCTGTTGTCACCCTGGTCAGAGTTCTGACCGCTGGAAGTTTTTCGATGAAGTACTCGATGGCTATTTTCCAGGGGCCAACAAAACTGTGCGTTTTTACGTGAAAAAATTATTAGTGTTTCAAAGCTTGATTAATTTACCACACAAAAAACACGCCGGTCAAAATTCATACCTCAGTTTTAATGCGGCACTATTTTCTATCCATTTCTATCAACCCGCACTGCCGCACCGTCAAAACAAAACAGAGTACAAAGACCATACAGGGGTGCGTTTCCCGAAAGCATCGTTAGCCAAATATGGTCATAGTTCAGTCCTTATCTGGGGTGCATTTCCCGAAAGCATTCGTTTGCCAACTATGGTCGCAGTTGGTCGCAATTTCCATTGAACTCTATTGGTAACGACGGAACTTGCGACCATAGTTGGCTAACGATGCTTTTGGAAACGCACACCAGCATAGTTCAAAGAGCGTGTGTATCCCGAAAACCATTGTTCCAACGAACATTCGCAAACAGCATCGCAAAGATGTGTGGTTGGAACGACAGCTCTCGATCTGTGGTTAGAAGCAGTTTCTAGACTGCATGACATGTGGACTCAATAAATCCGTGTCTTGAGCAAAATAAGCAAGCTGGCATTCAGTACAACCTGTGTCTTTTATTTAGTATACATACAAATGTAATTTACGTCTTTGAGTTTGCCTAGTAAGCAAAATAACGGAGAACAATTCGAAATAGTCCTCAGATGCCATGTCTGTCATTTATATCAAAACATCTAGCATTAATTCATTCTCAAACTGTTTAATTAAACTGTTTAATTACTCCTACCACATGTGTGACATCATAAACCAACGTAGTTGAACAACCACTTTGCGACAATATGGTTACGAGAAAACATTTGTGAGTATTTGATTTCTTCAACGATTCATCGTACTTTGGAAGCGAAGCATTCGAGTTACGTCGTTGTACGGGAAACGCACCCCAGAATAGCAACTGTGAGTAAAACTCAGGCTCCGTTCAGGAACAGGATGGAGCAACTCCGTGAGAGTATGTCCATCTGCAACACACACACACTGTGGAGCCCACCCAAAACAAACAAACAAAAGTTAAAGTCACTTTCTTTCTCTCTGAGTTTTCTCTCTGAAAAAAAAAAACAGTTCACCATGTTTAGCATCCTGTGACAATTTAAGTCCTCCTCAATAATAAGGTATATAATTGCTGTTTTGGATAAAACGTTATACCTTGATGTAACCTGTAACTGAGTGCAACTAAAACCTCAGAACTTAATCTCAGTATACTGTATAAGTCTGTTTTATAGAAAGATAATCAATTACTATAAAGCATTCACACATAAAACGTGAAAACATTTGTTGATGAATCACTAAAGATGACAGAAAAGGCGTTTGTCTCTCTGGTAACTCACTGAGGTAGACCAAAAAAGATTAAAGACACAAACAACTCACAGTAAAGACCTGGACAAGTGTTTGACATGCTTAATCGTGTCCTCATGAGCCAACCACACTTTCACAACCAATATGGTTGTCTGAGGTTCTTGTGGTTGCCATTGCTGATGTTTCCTAAATCCTGGAGAAACATGAAACTGTTGGACGTTTGGATCACTTTAGTATTGGCCAAGTCGCCTGTTAGCAACCACCAACGTACCGAATCGCAGAAAGTTCTTATTATTATTTCTTTTCTGTGGAAAAAATCACCGAATCTGCGTACTTCAGTGACTGAAGGTTTTGGGCGTTAGCTTTGTAGAGGCGCCATCTTGTGTTGTGAAAACTGTATAGCAACAAACCCAGCTTTCATTTAGCTAAATTGCAAACAAAAAGTAGGCGTTTATTGTCATTATTCGAGTTTACAACCTGCTGAATGAAACGATATGGATATAATAGATTAGCTTTAAATAAAATGTGATAAAATATATATATTCAAAAACTATTAATGTAGTTAGCTAGGCCGCACAGACACATCCAAAGTAAAATAACGTATTTTTGATTTAAGTTACATATATACGTATAATACTTAATCCAACAATAATATTTCCCCATTTTTACATAGGGTTAGTTCTGAAAAACTACAGCTTGAGAAGAACAGTAGCTAACTTGTGTTAAACTGGTAAAAATCTGTGTAGCCTAAGACAAACTAGCCTAAAAGCCATTAAAAATAGCTTAAATGATTATGGTATGGCAAAATCTCAAAAAACGTTTAGTTCCACATAGAAATATTCTTTAGCACTTACTTGTCAGGTGTAGAAATTCCTCGTCAGATGTAGGAAAGAAAAACAAGAGAAAAGAACTAGACATTGTCGAGGATACACGTTCATGATTTGAGCAGGACGTAAGCTAGTAAATGAAAATGTTTAGCTGTAACCACTAGATGGCACACTTTTTCTAAATATATGCTTACAGTAGATGTTTCCATGAACAATTCTTGTATTCTTGTGCCTTATGGGAAATGCTCTGGCGCCCACCTGTATGTGAAACTAAAACTGTTGGGTTGGATTTCAAAGTAGACAAACTTTGATTGTATGTTCTTGTAAAATGCACCACAGTAATATTTTTTTATTTACTACTTTGGGATTTTTTTTTTTTTTTTTTTTAACAGGCCTATGAAAAAGGTGATTTTAAACTGAAACATGAAAACGAAACTGAAACTTTGTTTTATTATTATTATAAAAACGCTCCCTTACAAAAAATGGCATTTGTTAACCACAGTTTCCACAACAAAAAAATTAATAAATTATTATAAAAATTAATAAAATAAAATTAATCATTAATAAATAAAGAACTGCATAGTTTATGCACCCCATAAACACAATCATGCAAAGAAAAAAAATAGTCAACCCCTCCTTTAATACAGTTAAGTGCTGGATCTGGTTTGGTATACATACAAATACTACAGTGATCATATACCTTAATTTACAAAAAAATGCGTTAGTGGTCACAGTTTTGATCTTAATATCTTGAGTCATTGTTTTAGTTGGTTCTTAAAACTGGGGTAAGTGAAGTCTGACATTCTCTGAACAACAACCGGTAACTTGTTCCAGATCTCTGACCACTTAATTGACAATACATATTGTCCAAATGTTGTACGCCTGTAAGGCACCATACAATCACCACTGATGGAAGCCGGTTACAGTTCTTCCCTCTCCCTGTTTTTTCAATGTAATGTATTCACGTAGTGGGGTGGGCAAGTCCATGCAGGATCTTATAGCACAGGCATATTTGAGCTTTAGAAAAATATCAAAACTTGGTACATTTTATTTCTGTAATATGCAGTGATGATATGAAAGTGGTTTTCTATCAAATATGTTTAAAAGCTCGTTTTTAAAAAGTGACTCCATTGGTAGCATTTGTTAGTGACCAATTTGTAAAACTGTATTCAATATGACCAAGAAAGGATCATAGAATCCAATTTACAATAATTAGTAATTCCCATAAAAGTATGTAGTAACACTTGAGTCATAGTTTGATTCTTACTGTAGTTACTGAAAGGCCAAGTGTAGGCTCAGAATCTTCTAATCACTCACAAGATATGTACACACACACACACACACATATATATGAGCTAGGAGAAATACATAAAAAAATTTGGGGGAGGTAGGTTAAATAATTAAATCACTGTATCTGATATGTGGGTGCGGTTGATGTTCCAGTATTCACCATGACTCTAGTGATTCAATGCCAGTCTAGAGGAATGCTGGAAAATTGGCCACAGCACAAGTGAGGTCCCGACAACTGCATTTACAAATCCATTTCTTTAAAATGATTCAGTTGATAAATAGACAGCATAGGCCAATTATTACCAGCTTTACCAAATCATAAGTCTGCTATGCTATGCAAATTGATAATGTAAACAACCTTGTGTATTCGTTTACAGTAGCAGTTAAAATGTTAATGTAGTGCTAGTCATTTGTCCTGTATTGGTTATTGATTAGTTTTGCTTGAATTATAAAACTTTTTCAGTGGTTCTCTGGGAAGCATTAAAGAAAGAGTAGTTATGGATTAGTTAACCTGTGCGCTGTTACTTACTAGTTTAATAATCAGTTTATTGTTAGTTATTAGTAGTTACTAGGTTGTTAATATAGTGTTACTCATTGGTTCTTGTGTAGTTATTCATTAACGAAGGAACCGTATAAAGTGTTAACATTTTCTTCACTATTACAATTAAATCCTAATTTAATTATAATGACTCAAGGTCTAAGACTCCTAAATAGATATTTTAGCACTGTTGTTTTGTTACAAATTATGTATGAACAGTAATAAATGAATTTATGACAAGAGTACACCTCAAAAAAAAAGTTCTGACCTTGATGCAAACACTTTTAATAATTTAAACTTTGGTTTTAATGATAAAAGTTCAAAATAAAACATAATCTTAGTATTTGTCAATAAAAAATTATAAAATAATATTATCCTCTAAAATATAATATTTTAATGTAATATCATTGCTACATCACATATTTTACTAGTTATCATAAATCGTTTGTAATCAATAAGGTACGAGAGGCTCACGTGCTATGGAAAATAGGATATTTTCCACTTGTGAACTGGTATTTACCAGTGTGTTGCGTTCAAGTGCTTTTGTTGTCGTAATGTGGTAAAAAGATAGAGATCCAGACCTGTTATTTAGCTAAAACTATTTTAGATTGCTTAAGTCATCTGCAACAGCAAAAAAATTATTTATCAAAACTCAAAAGGTAAATAATATGCTGTATAATAATTTCTAGATCATGAATAGTATATATTTTTACCATTCACGACTCTTGCGGTGCTCTCCGCCATTTTGAAAAGATCAAAGGTTATTCTCATCTCGGCAACTCGTCCATCAAAATATTCTACGAGTTGCCCAGTGGAAAATACCACATGAGGGGTGTTCATGTGCATTTTCCACGTCGGTTTTTTGGTATTTACCATAATTACCATAGCACATGAACGCAGCATGAGTAACGGCTCAAGGGCGTTGTTAGGCACGACGCGAAGCGGAGTGCCTGCAACCCCTTGAGCCGTTACTTATTCACGATACAGAACTTGCCTCGAGTATCTTATTGCTTTTATAAAACGGTTGCCACACAATATTTAAGTAAAAAACAATGTTAGTGCAACTTTCTTGAAGTGAAATCACTAAAAGCCTACCTTCCGCTGGAAAAAATAGTCCCCGAGTGTGAACAGCAACAACGTTTCAATGTGTAAAATGCATGAAAGCTCAAATAAAAACAACACAGAACCGCAGTGTTGCGCAGCGATCAATAGAACCGTTGGGTGAAGCGGTCGTAGCCGTGTTTTATCGTGAATAAAGCACAGCTCTTGACCAATCAGAATCAAGGATTCGAAACTAACCGTTTTATAAGAAAGCTTACGAACTCAGAATTCATCCTGTGAAAACTGTTTTGAAATTGGTTCGTTGCGTAGCGCTACTATAGAAATAAAAAAAAAGACGTTGCTGTTACTATAGAAATGGTACTTTAAATTCTATTATCGGGCTCCTCCCCTTTTGGACGTCATCATGTTTCATAATTTACGATTCTAATCTTGACAAAACACATGTCGAAAGGTCTACAAGATTCCATATTTTGTGAAAGAAGTGATATTTGGACAGAAATGTAATAATTTGTTAAGGCAGAATGCATTCAATTAAATCCAATGGAATGTATGTCACCTGGTGGCTTTTTTGGCATATTACGCCTAAACAAATATCTCATGGAAACTTAAATTTTTGTGATATCAACTTTCAAATTTGGAACACAACTTTGGTAAAGAAATATGGCTTTGATTTTTTCAGTAAAAAATATTTTGTAAAATATATAGTTTATATAAAAGAAAAAATATTAAATATGTATATTAGGATTTAGCCTACTGTAAATTTTCCATAACTTTTTCTTATTAAGTGTTTTCACTTTGACAATAATCTGCTGAGTGTTTTCTTTAAAACAAGACCAAGCTTAGGTCTATATTCCAAAGCATTCTTGAATTACAACCATTTAATTTTGAAAAGTGCCTTTTAATGTCTATTCTCAAAAGGGGGATGACTAATTAACATGATATCCTCTCCAAACAGTCTTTCAGTCGCATTCCTGCACGGCTGTAAATCATTGCATTGTTTTTGTTGGATGAAAATCTTTTCCTTTCTTTGGGGAAATCAAACACTTTAAAAAAAATGAAACTTCATGAGAATTATTTAAGTCCTCATTGGAGAAGTCAATTATGAAAGGGGATTTCTGGCAGGATTTGAGAATTGCTTAAGAGCTTGAGCTCATACCAGAAATCACGTGATCTCTCAGCAAACCCCCCTTCTCGGCTCGACCACGCGTCTAGCTTCCAAGAAGAAGAAAAAAAATGGAAAAGGGTGTCCCAAATCAACTCCATGCGCCCTAAAAATATAATGGAAAGACAACATGGGTTATATCCGATGACATTGTTTATATTACTTTTCAAATTCAAGGACTTTTTGACATTATTCATGGGGAAACATTGAAACATCCTATCACCTCAGACCTTTTGTTAAATATGTGTTCACAGTCTTACCGGGTCTTACCCAGCAACTCTCATTGTATCTCTTGTTCCTTAATACACTTCATTAATGTGGTGTGGAAAAAGTTTGTGATCTTAAAATAAATAATAATATACTGCACAAAGTCTAGTACAGCACATCTATACCTCTAAGTGCTGCTCTTTTCATAGAATATTGTAAACGTGACTTTCCTGTTTACACTCAATCCTACAGAAACTATGTTAGGAGGCAGGAATAGCAAGGAGGGATACTGGCAGGACATGCATGCTGGAGTGTGTTTGTGTAAATATGGCTTTTCCTGGAAAAGATTAAATGCACAGACTTAATGAAGTCTCTGATGGATATTCCCCAGACACACATTTTATAATTTACTATGTAAAAATGATCAGAGTTTGATTGCTTAAAAGAAATAGTTATTTTCATTACATTTTCAAATCAAAAAATATATTTTATTCACTGTAAAAAAAATATTGTTGGTTTAACTTAAAAAAAGTAACCTGGTTGCCTTAAAATTTTAAGTTGATTGAACTGGAAAAAGTGAGTTAATACAATGAAGGAGATTGATTTAATCATCAGAAACAGAAAGTTTTGTTACATTGTATGAATGCAGGTCTTTAAAATGTTACACAAACTAATTTAAAACAAACAAGAGCAAGTAAGCATAGAAAGTTGTGGGAAATAAAATTCCTGACACTGATGGTGGCTGTTTGCGCATGAGAAGTATGCGCTTTATCACTGCTATGGCCTCATCCAATGGCCTTCAAATGGCTAAAAGGGACATATTTGTCAAGGCTAGAACACACTACATGACTTTTGTTTTGCCTGGAGTCGATGCTAGTTGACATAAGCCGGAGTTAGTCAGTCTGTGGATTTTGGGCGGTTCAAGTTGACAGAATATATTATATTATTAAATATATTTTACCTTCATTATGATACAGATAGAGGATATAAAACATGTTTGATAATTCAAGTCAGGTTTTTTGAACACGTCTTCATGTTTGTTGTTGCGGTCTTTGTTAGTGCGCCTACTTGAAATCCCACTAAGAGCGAGGTTGAGTTGACATTTATGTCTGGTAGAGTGTGATGCCCAGTTTTTCTCTGTACCTATTTACAAAGTCAGCAAGCGTTTGATGCATGGTGTTTTAAAACCTGTAAAAGTTATGTAATGTATATTCAGACAAATGTCTATATTAGTTATTGCCTACCTCAGTTAAGCGTTTTCATATGCAGGCTTGTAGGTTTACAATTTATACAACAGTTAGTTCCAGTCCTCAAATTTGACCCAACAGTGCTGGATTCTCACTGTTTTGTCTGTATTTTTTTCACTCTCCATGGTGGGATTTTTTTAGTGACTCTCCAAGAGATGACACAGTAAATGTTCTTTAGGAATAAAGTTTGTTTTTCTTCATCGTTAAACAATGAGTTACACATATTTTGATTAACAAGTGATTCTTGTTATGTTCATTGATCATAATTCAAAAAGCGTTTGAGTAAGTCGTTGAATTATTCATTCAAAACGCTAATTCATTAGGGGAACAATAACTGCGTCTTAAAGGGATAGTTCACTTTGAAATACATTTTTGGTATGTTTTAGCTTACCTCAAGGGCATCCAAGATGTAGGTGTCTTTGTTTCTGCAGTAGTTTCAATTTTGATATTTTTAGGTCAAACCGTTCTTGTCTGTCAGTCATATAATGGAGGTCTATGGTCACCACCTCAAAGAGCATGCACAGAGAAGTCCAAATTAAACATGATTTAATGACTCGTAAATGTAAGTACACATTGATGGCCTAAGACACGAAATGAGCGGTTTGTGTGAGAAAACGAACAGTATTTATATTGTTTTTACCTCTTGTAATCAGAGTCACGTCCAAGTACTTCTATCTGTGACTGTGATTACAAGAGGTAAAATGTCGTTTCTCACACAAACCGCTCGTTTCGTGTCTTAGGCCATCAATGTGTACTTACATTTACGAGTCATTAAATCATGTTTAATTTGGACTTCTCTGTGCATGCTCTTTGAGGTGGTGACCATAGACCTCCATTATATGACTGACAGACAACAAGCAATTGGACCTAAAAATATCAAAATTGAAAATACTGCGGAAACAAAGACACCTACATCTTGGATGTCCTTGAGGTAAGATAAAACACACCAAAAATTAATCTCAAAGTGAACTATCACTTTAATTCAGAAGCTTCAAAGGCCGCAGTTGTATCCCACCGCTATATAACGTCCTTTGTTCCTCATTGCTCGAGGAACAAAGGACGCATTTGAAGAAACCTTCGAATTGGGACAGCCTTCATCGCACCGATGTGACGCAACCGGCCTTCGAACACAGGCTTTCTGAATTGGGAAGCAGCTTATGTGACTAGTTTTTGCTAGGAGATGAAACAATTATTCTGTTTTGGGACTATTTACATTGACAGAGAAGAAATAGACTAAATTATTGTAATATTGAATCTAAATATAAGTCACACCACTGATTATAGTTGCCTTGATTCAGAATTACACCTCTCTTGCTATAGTGTGCTATTGCTTAGAAACTGAGAGGAATTCTCTCTTGATGTCGGCTTTAACACATTCCTTTCTCTCCCCCCACAAGCCCTCCTGTCTCTGACATTAAAGAAATAAACAATGTTATGCTGCAAGTCTCTCCAGAGCAGAAGTCTTTTGAGTTTTTTGTTTCACAGACACATTTTAATCAAAGTAAATTATCATCATAAACATGTTAATTAAAAAAAGATTAAAGATACAGTGCATTTACCTAAATGTGAAGTGCCCGAGTCCACTAGAAGACAGGAATCTCTGTTCTTCATCAAGAACTCGATACCCCAAACTCTCAGGTTATTTAGTGCTTCCTGACTTCTTATCAGGATCCAAGCAAGTTTCTTCCTTTCCCGGATGCTTGTAGGGAACAATTTCACTTTTATACACTTTATTTTATTATGTAGATAAATTAAAACAGGTGACCATGGGTAGTTATCATGCTTTTTTTTTACTCCAATAAATATTTTTTTCTTTCTTACTTGAAAGTCATTTTCTGTAGGCTACTCACGTTAAGGTGTTGATGGGACATGTCGTCACATCATATGAGATAAGCTGAATACATGTCAGGTTGTTTTTGTGTTCACTTGTTTAGAGAGGAATTTGTATTTGCAGGATAAAATTAGGCTAACTAATATTATCCTAATTTAATAAAGCTCTGAATATGTTGTAGAATGCCAACATACATACTGAAGTTGGCTATGACTGACTAGCCAAAACGCTCGGGAAATTCCACTATTATGTCACTAAGGGTCATTGTGAATGTGTGTGGGCAACAAAGTGGAAGTGAAATGGAAAGAAGAGATAGATGAGTTAGTTACTTAGCTGAAAGTATCTATTCCCTTAATAACGGGTATTCCAGTAATCTTCGTCTCTAGACAGGGGAAGGGCTTGCATTCTGTTCCGTTGACCAACACGTGGTCAGTCACTCTCATTTCTATTCACCCACTGGGGAGAGTAGAGTAATGCAGATCCACCACAGGGGAGGACGTCTCATTTCTAAATACCAGGATTAAAGTTAAACATTGTTTTAAAATGAAGAAAGGGTCTTTTTGTCTCGACACATTTATTCGGATTGTCTATTTGCGGCGAATCGGATTTTGCATTCTGTACTTCTTGCTAGTTGCAGGTAAGTGTAATTGAACGTTTTGGACGTTACTTGTTCAAACAAAGAAGGTGTTGTTTAAATATTTAGTACTTCAATATTCATTGACAAATGCCTCAGAGACTGCCATTGTATTTTCATGGTATGCCTAAATAAACTATATAGCCATGGTACAATCAAACTAAATAAATATTTGTGTCTGCCCGTCCAGTAATTAACTAGTTGTTTCAGTTCATCAGTCAAAACGCTTATCTTCAGGTGAAAATAAGAGCTTGTAATTTCAAGCTTTGAACCTCTACAGTCTTGTAAAAATAAACAAATAAATAGCTAACTATATGCATAATCGTATAAGCCTATATGCATCCTTTTTTGAAACGGACCTGACTTTTCTGGTTTTTACACCAAGAATCTGGAAACCAGACGAGGGCGCAATAACATTTTTTATAAAAAGTTTTCTTTAAGAGCGCTTTTGTTGTTGTTGTTCCCAGAAATTCAAACTTTTTTGTCAGTAGACTCAAGTTGTCAACACTGTGATTGATATTGTAAGTATTCTATAACAAGAAATTTCACAAAAGTACAGAGTAAAAGGCCAGTTCACACCAAGGACGATAAGATAGTGATAAAGATAGGTCTAGTTCTCAATATCAAAGAATAGCGGAGGTCACACCACAGCTAAAACGATAACGGCACCGAGATATGATATTTTTGGAATCACTTTCAGAACGGTGTTGATCAGCTGATGAACGATATAAATCACAGCCAATCAGAATCCATCCTGCTGGAACGAGCTCGAGTGGCCAGACAAGCACGCGCTTAGAATAAACACCGGTGCTAATACTTTATCTTTATAGTTATCGTCATTGATGTGAAAGGGTATGGAGGGATTATTGGGTCAGTAGCTATTTTTTGCACAAAATTTTCTGACAGTGTGACTGAATATGCTTAGATGACTTATAGATTTTATGTGAGCTTCTTTGTTTTGTGTTTTGCATGATCATCACATGAAAGTTTTAACACACAATTTAATTGAGTTAGTTCAAAATCAGTTTAGTTGAGTCAACATAATTTATTTGGCTCATCAATTCAAATTTATTTACTGTAGTATGTTTAACTTAACTTTATTACATTAGTACATTTTTTAGTTCAGTCCAACTTAATTAATTTTGTTAATTTACTGATATTTCATTTTAAAAATTCTAACGCTACTGCTCATAAGGCTGTACTTATTTGATCAGCATATTATAATGTTTTCTGAAGGATCATATGACTGAAGTCTGGCATAATGATGCCGAAAGTTCAGTGATATCATCATCAACAGAATAAATTACATTTAAAAATTATATTCAAATGTTATTTTAATACTTTGTAATTGTAATACTATTTCACAATATTACTGTTTTTACTGTATTTTTATCAAATGCAGCCTTTGTGAGCATAAGAAAAATTTGTTTCCGATCTTTTGACAGGTAGGCTACTCTATTATGTTTAATATAAACAGCTGTGGTTACTAAATAATAAAAATATAGTTACAAGAATTTGTTGTTTATCATGTACCCACAAAGACACCAAAAATTCAATCCAGCTGAAAATTACAAGGGATTTATAATAAATATTGATCAACCTTTCAAATCAGTTTGGTTCAATTGAAGTCAAATGTATAAAAATAAACCATGCAAATTATGTTGTATGTATTTATGTTTACGTTTTATGTCAAGTGTATTGAAAAATCGAAAGGCACTGTGCATACATACATGTATACCTAATTATTAGGTGATAAAATAAGGTACTTTGTGATTTTGTTTAGTTTAGTCAGTTTGAAAAATATGTTTAAAAGTTTTTTTAAAAATCCTGTATTTGCTTTTCTGTGGGCAGGTACACATGCTGATAAATGTCCTCTTCAGCTCAGTCAACAGAGAGTTATTGTGGAGTTCGGCCATTCTGTCTCAGTCGACTGCAACACTTCTGTCCTGCATACAGGATTGGGATGGGAAGCCAGTGAGGGAGCAGTGTCCATGAGCAAAGACAGTCTGATCACATGGAGAGTGTCAGAACTGAGAGAATGGGACATAGAGCCATACTGCTACATAAACTATAAGGGACAGTGTACAGTGCCTCTCCCAGTGACTATTTACAGTGAGTGTCTCTGTTATTGATCTTATTATATTTTCATTCCCAGAAATATCTACTCTACATTGATGACTGCAGATATCAGAGTGTGTAAATCTTCCTCCACAGAGACTCCAGACAGTGTGTCCATCAGCACTGTGAATCACAACGGACCAATGACGAAGGAAACCAGTATGAGCTCCAGTGTGAAGTTCTCAATGTGGCTCCTGTTCAGAATTTCACTGTCAACTGGTACAAAGGACAGACTCTGGTGGATCAAACCAACTTCATTGACACCATCAAGACTCCAGTCAGTAAAACATCTAAACTCATGATCCATCCAGACAGAGCTGATGATGGAGTCTCAGTACTGGTGTGAAGCAAAGCTGGAACTGGGAGAAGAAGGACCTCAACCTCCTCCAACAGCCCCGTCAGAACATCTCAACATTACTGTTTATTGTAAGTAAGATCCATCAGCTTCTATCATTCATCTTTTAAGAACATCTGTTAAGTCCAAATCAAGCAGACTTTTAGTGGTTACCACTTACTATGTGACACATTGTCAAGTTGTGTGGGGATAGGGATTCGGATGCAGTATGTAACTTTCTCTTGTCAAATAGGTTTGAGTAGTTTTGTTGAAAACTACAAGATTAAAATTAATATGGATTAAAGTCATTGTGAAACCAAAATGTAACCTATTTACTTTGTCAGAGCACGTTACTAGTCTTTTGGGGAACAATTCATTCGATAAATTTTTAATAAAATGCAGAACATTTGCTTTTCTCGTGAAAATACATCACAAATCTGGTGAAAAGTCGATTGCGACTTCCGGTTCGCGCAGACTTTAACAAAAGACACTTATCGTATATATAGGAGAAACACCTCTCAAACTGTTTTCTTTCGCTCCTTCCTGCAGTTAAACCGATCATCAATAAGACCAAACTGCCCTCCATAGTGCTTGTGTTTCGAGGATATCCAGTGGAGATTGTTTGTGAAGCCGAGGGAAACCCAACACCAACAATAAGCTGGATTGTCAACACAACTGATATAGTTTATAGTAAAAATCTTACTATAACAGAATCAACACCTGAGGATCTGCAATGCATTGCAAACAATTCAGTTGCCACCACCATCAGACCTGTAAAAGTGTCCATACAAGGTAACTATGCATTTTTGTATCATTTTCAATTCAAAGTGACTTAAGGGCTATTCGCCATGGGATTAGTATTATCTGGTGACCTGTAGTAATTTGTAATAATTGCGGAGTTTGTCTGTGATCTTAATCCTGTGCGAATTGGCCATGTCTGTAATTTGTAAAGTAAAAATTCCCCCGCAAATTACCTACTATATTTCGCCGACCACCGAGGTCCTGTGATAATATTAGTCCCGTGCGAATCGACATCTCTGTGATTTGGCCGGATCGTATATCATCTTTTTCAAGGTTTTTGTTTCATCTGCGCCTTTTTATCCATCTTTCGCGGATAATAGAGGCTGAGTTGGAGTGTTTTGATAGTATTTTGGGTGCGGGGTTCATATCGCTTAGTACAACTATACAATTTGCAGAAAGAGAAAGCTATACCATCAGAAGAGCAAAAACAAAAAGAAGGATTAGATGGAGATGGATGACATGTTTAGCAGCATACTGTAAGGACAATTCTTCTGTTTATTACACAGCTAGACATAATAAAGACAAGACATTTCAAAGCTATAGCCTAATTACTATCATATCCGGGAGATAAGTCAGTAAATTCGAGTAAAATCACAGGCTTCGCTTATCCCGTGCAAATGCGCCACACGAAATTCAGATGTGGGTGGGTAATTTCAAATTCACACGTGGTCCCCAGGTAATACTAATCCCGTGTGAATAGGGCTTTAGTTTAATTGGCTGTTTCAGTAACACTGGCAGTAATACTATAATACTACAGTATAACACTATTTATAAAACGGTTATTCGAATCCTTGATTCTGATTGGTCAAGAGCTGTGCTTTATTCACGATAAAACACGGCTACGACCGCTTCACCCAACGGTTCTATTGATCGCTGCGCAACACTGCGGTTCTATGTTGTTTTATTTGAGCTTTCATGCATTTTACACATTGAAACGTTGTTGCTCTTCACACTCTGGGACTATTTTTTCCAGCGGAAGGTAGGCTTTTAGTGATATTACTTCAAGAAAGTTGCACTAACATTGTTTTTTACTTAAATATTCTGTGGCAACCGTTTTATAAAAGCAATAAGATACTCGAGGCAAGTGCTGTATTGTGAATAAGTAACGGCTCAAGGGGTTGCAGGCACTCCGCTTCGCGTCGTGCCTAACAACGCCCTTGAGCCGTTACTTATTCGCGATACAGCACAGCCTCTCATATCTTATTGCTTACATATATATATAAATATTTTTTTTATTATTATTATATCACATATTTTAGTTATCATAAATTAGGTATCATTTGAAAGCTTGCAAACTCAGAATTCATCCTGTGAAAACCGTTTTGAAATTGGACGTTGCGTTACCATAGAAACGGTATTTTTTTTTATTAGGCCCCTCCCCTTTTGGGCATCGATCTTTCATAATTTATTATCAAAACCTTTTCTAATCTTGACATAACACATATTGTCAGAAAGGTCTGAGTCTCAAGGTTCCATATTTAGTGACAGAAGTGATATTTGGATTGAAATTTATTCATTTGTTATGGCAGAATGCATACAACTAAATTCAATGGAATTCAATGGCACCCGGTGGCTATTTTTGGTATAACGCCTAAACAAAATCTCATGGGAACTTAAAAATTTGTGATATCAACTTTAAATTTGGAACACAACTTGGTTAGATATATAGCTTTCATTTTATAGTAATTTTATAGTAAAACATATTTTGTAAAATATTTATTTTATATATATAAAACATATATTAATAAATTATATTTGATTTACTGTAAATTATAACTTCCATAACTTTTTCATACTTTAATTTTTTGAAGTGCTTTCACTTCAGTAATAATCTGCTGATTGTTTTCTTTAAAACAAGACCAAACTTGGGTATATATTCCAAAGCATTCTTGAATTACAACCATTTAAGTTTGTATAGTGCATTTTAATGTCAATTATCAAAAATGTTTTGTCTGATATTAAACAAAATGTAAATTTTAGTTCTATTAAATATGCAAATTATTGTGAAAAAGCAAAAACAGTTTAGTAGTCAGGATAGATTTTATGCGGTCATTTAAATTTTCTCTGTTAAAAATCACACAGATTGATTTTTTGTGTGTCTTTTGCCTAATGCAAATTTCATTCATCCTTATAAAAAAATTACGCACAGCTTTCAGATTTTAGCTCAGCTCCCTTCGTGGTTAATGTTTTCGGCCTTTCACAGCTATTTGCACTTTTGTAAGAAGCTGTTTGGTTTGTTGTTCTTGTAATGCTCTCCTTGCAGTCAAGGGAAATCAATGGCTTGTGGATCGTGTCCCCATAGTTGCCCTGCATGGATTTTTATTTAGATCAGCTGCTGACTTTTGATATGTTGGAGCAATTATGTAGGCTTGGTATCTATTTCCAGTTTTGCTTGTGTGGATTTTATTCCCTAAATTTCCCTAATTTACTCATATATTTGTTTCTTTTGACACAGAGAATTACGTGCCCATATTCAGTATGCATTATTGTTGCTGTAGTGCTGGTCATCTCAATGATCTTCATCTACATCTACTTCATCCTCTTCAAAAAAAAAAAGAAGATGGGCCATTATGATTTGAGGAAGCCCAGAGCACACAATGGACTCTTAGCACAGCCAGCACAGTCCTCATGAAGGACCTCTGGTCACGACTCAATCTCCTGTCAGATCAGTCGGAGCAGACGGTCACAAGGATCGGTCTACTGCTCACTTCACTCTTAGATCGCACTGCCAATCACATCCTTACATTGTTGACTAAGGATGTTGATCAATTAAAAACAGAGTAATTCTGGTTAGATTTCTTTATAAAAAGGAACTATGCTTACGCTTTATGTTTAAGGCACATTGCACATTGCACATTGCATTTAATATTTATTATATAAGACACTAGTGTTGTTAATCTAGCCCTTTCATGCTCTGAGGACACTACAGTGGACAGCTATCAAAAAAGCATTTTCTTGAATGTGCACGAGTTTTGATGGCGTGAGTTGCACATCTGTCTCTACTGTGGACCCTGGTGTATGCATCCTTATACATTGCAACCAAGTTGCCAAGCCTATGTGTCGATCCCCCCCTCATGCGGGCCATTCCACCGAATGGGTGACATTGTGCTTGTTGTCAACTCTTCAAAAATAAACTTTATTTTTGATCTTTTAAACACTGAATCTAATACTACACATATTTAACTATTCAAAATGTGTATTGGTCAATCTCAGGCAACTTTATTTATTTTTTTACAAGGTTTAAGCAGAATATGGACACATCAATCCTGTTACCGAAAATCATGTGTCATTTAAAAAGCAAGTTTAGAAGCATGTCAATTAATTCCTTTGTTTTCCCCTCAAGAAAGTGTTTATTTTAAAGAAATTGTTGGTTATACTGTATGTTCAAAAAATGACATTTGTGCCAATAAAATCATCGTATTTTGATAAAAATAACACAAAGTTTTCTTTTTTTTCAAGATGACCTCAAGCTTATAATTTTTTTTAGAATTAATTCATTAAATAATTGTATAAATTATGGGCCAAACAAAACTGATAAAAATAGTGGTTTAATAATTTAATTTTTTTAGAAAAAGAAAAAAATAGTAACAGGACTGAAAGTAACAGGATTGAGTTTTTAAGCACAAAGTTATCAAATATATGGCATATGGCCACATAGCATTGATGCTAATAGCGTGAGGACACTGAGCCATTTCTAGTGCCTTACCAAAAGTTAATATTTTTAAAATAAATAAAAAAATCTAAGAAAAAGTTTTAGGTTGAGATTGACCCTACATAGTTACAATTTCATCAAATATACAGAAATGAAAATGAGAGGAGTGACTTATAGTCGCCCCAGAAGATCCAGATGATACAACTTACTGTTGAAAATGTGTCTTGTGAAATATTCTACGTTTTTCAGAGAGGGGATGTAATAGGCAAACAGGACTGAGTGAAAACCCGGGGACATGACTAAAAGTGTATTTTATCTAAAATATTAGAAAAAAATGTTTTTTTTTTCTTTTTATTTTAAAGCAGTTTGGATATAAAATCAGATTTCTGAAGGATTTTAATCATAATATTTCATGGTAAAGTTTAGAGATCGAGAGTTGGGACATGCAGAAAATGCTATTTTTTAGTGTTCTGTGTCGTTTTTATTAATGTTTTTAATTATACGTTTTAAATTTGTAGTTAGCTTAATGTGCATGACATTTTGCTTAATAATAAAATGTATTTTAGAGTTCATTTTCATGCAATTTTATACATATAATGTCCTGGGGACAGAAATGTCACCCTTTCGGTGGAATGGCTCATGGAACAATTCATACTTATACTGTGAATGCTGTTTTTTTTTAAATGAACAGCATTTTTTTGACTGTAAATAAATGTATTTGTGTTACCTATAAATTACAGGAACGTCTGTCTGTCTGTTAACCGAATATCTCTCCAACCGTTTGTCCGATCGATTTCAAACTTGACAGGTGTCTTGCACACATTGAAGTTGTGGATTAAAAACATACATTCTGACATTAGAGAGGGTTGTGGTTTAAAAATTGTGGTTTAAAAACAAACATTCTGGTCCTCTTAACATTATCGTTTTCTCAGGAGTTTAGGCTCCTATGTAATAGTAGCCTAGCCTATGCAGCAACTCAAACATACCAAACAAACAATTACTAAAAACACACAAAAACAGATTTGCACAGGCATTGCATTAGTTACAATGTAAATTTCATTGATCCAAAAAGTAATCTGATTACGTAATGCATGTACTCGTTACAAAAAAATCTTATTACGTAATGCACATTACTTGTAACAGCATTACTTTACTCGTAACTTCAAAAAGTAATCTGATTACGTAATGCATATTACTTGTAATTAATAACTTTTTAGATCAAAAATGAATCTGATTATGTAATGCATGTACTCGTAACAAAAAAATCTGATTACGATAATGCACATTACTTGTAACGCATTACTTTACTCGTTACATCAAAAAGTAATCTGATTACGTAATGCACATTGTAATTAATTACTTGTTAGATCAAAAATTAATCTGATTACGTAATGCATGTACTCGTAACAAAAAAATCTGATTACGTAATGCACATTACTTGTAACGCATTACTCGTAACATCAAAAAGTAATCTGATTACGTAATGCACATTGTAATTAATTACTTGTTAGATCAAAAATTAATCTGATTACGTAATGCATGTACTCGTAACAAAAAAATCTTATTACGTAATGCACATTACTTGTAACGCATTACTTTACTCGTAACTTCAAAAAGTAATCTGATTACGTAATGCATATTACTTGTAATTAATAACTTTTAGATCAAAAATGAATCTGATTATGTAATGCATGTACTTGTAACAAAAAAATCTGATTACGTAATGCACATTACTTGTAACGCATTACTTACTCGTATCATCAAAAAGTAATCTGATTACGTAATGCACATTATTCGTAATTAATTACTTGTTAGATAAAAAATTAATCTGATTACGTATTTCATGTACTCGTAACAAAAAAATCTGATTACGTAATGCACATTACTTGTAACCCATTACTTTACTCGTAACATCAAAAAGTAATCTGATTACGTAATGCATATTGTAATTAATTACTTGTTAGATCAAAAATTCATCTGATTACGTAATGCATGTACTCAAAAAAAATCGTATTACGTAATGCACATTACTTCTAACAGCATTACTTTACTCGTAACATCAAAAAGTAATCTGATAACGTAATGCACATTATTCGTAATTAATTACTTGTTAGATCAAAAATGAATCTGATTACGTATTGCATGTACTCGTAACAAAAAAATCGTATTACGTAATGCACATTACTTGTAACGCATTACTTTACTCGTAACATCAAAAAGTAATCTGATTGCGTTATGTATGTTACTTGTAATCCGCTACCCCAAAACACTGCTCATGGGCTGTCCTAGAAATGTGTCCATCTTGAACATAATTAGAATTATCAGCTAATAAGGGTAAATTGACATACTCTGGTACACTGGAGAGAGTATCTGAGTGGTTTCCACAGTTGTACCTCGACAGGCTGTAGAAATGTCCAAGATTTTTTTCAGGGAACATTCAGAAATAAACATTTTTGTAACTTAATATGAATATTAGCAAAATGCTCTTAGAACGTATTTGTGTTAGATGGGGCCAGTCTGATTATAGTGTGATGCACTGGTTACTCTCAGCATCATATGTATTCTATGTCATGAGTAGTACTGAGTATTCAGAGATGCTCCTTTCTGCATACTAAACATGCTTATTCAGACAGCGAATGCGTCCATCGATCTGATCATCATGCTGTGGCTCACTCATGAATCAGATACAAATGACCAGAAGCCTGAGGGGGTCCGTAATTCACTTATTAGCCTAGATGACTCATAAGAGATATCAAACAGCATACAAAGCTGTGATTTTATACACACCCACCCTTGTGAGCTGGAGGATGTGTTGACAATGGAGGGAAATGGGGTGAAGTGAAGTAATGAGTTGTGGCTTTTTAATGTTCAAAACATTACATTGCCTTTTCCAATAGATGAATGTGCTCTCTTTTTCAATAACCCCGATATGAAGTGAAGATACAAAGTGATAAAGTTGCATTACGTGCAGTTTAGAGGGATGTGTGGGGGAGGGCTAACATTAACTGAAGCAGGCATGCGAGGGCAGACTGGGCAGTGGTTTCCTGCGATAAATGAGGGGTCCGAGTTAGTGTTGTGTTATCGCCTGAACAATTAAACACTCTTAGCTGATTAGAAACACTGTCGATACCGCGCAAACACTGCTAAAATGACGACGTGGAGCGATCGGATACTCTTCATGTGTTCTAATTTTGGATCTGTTTTTGAGGTGGTATGCGTTGGATGGTAGGACGATAACGTTAATCTTGTGCATTATCCGTTCCTGGAGGGGGAAATAAATAATAAACATAGAATATAATATATATATTCAGAACAGTTTTGGTGTTAAACTTGATGAAGCTGTCTTAAAATACGTCAAGGGTGATTAATAGTCGCTTCTGAAAAGACTTTTGTGTAACGTTAGCACTGTTTAAATAGCGATACACGTTGTCAAACAAGATAAATTCAACGTGTTTGTTATCATTGTAAGTAACCGCAGCCAACCATGAAAGTAGTCCGTAGCATTTGCTTAGAAAACTTAAGTTAGTCTTTCAGTTTTTGAACAGGTAAAGTAGAAAATGTAAAGGGCTCCTGAAGCTATTCACCGGGAAACATCAGGTTTTTCGTGGTTTTTTTTAGGATGGTTCCTTAGCCTCCTACTAATGTTTCACATGTTAGCTTTGACTTACAAAAGTATCACCCAACTTGCTGATGGTAACAGTTAACTTAGTCTTGTTCCAGCAACAACGACTTGCTGCATACAGCAGAGTTTGGATTCCTGCTTAAAAAACTTAAACTTAATCTGGTTTACTTTCCTCCTTAGGTGGTTTTCCATGTCTGGCCAGTTTAGAGAGGTTTGGGTCTGTCCAGCTAAACACTAGCTTAGCCAGGCTGCCCAGAGTAAACCAGTTAAGAATCTGTAAATGCGTGTTTACATTTTTAGCAGGGATCCATGAAGTCCAGAACATCACACTGGAAATACCACACAGCTCACAATACAAAATAGGAAGTTAACAATTTCACAGAATGGTAGCAAAGGCCAATGTGCTGGAAAATACACCTTAATATGGTGATTGTGCTTTGAAGCATAGCTGATGGTCATTGATGGTCAAAGAGCAATAGTTGCACTTGCAACATACAAACTACTACATAAAGTAGCTACCTTGTGTCTTAAACAGCACTCAGCTAAAGCAGGGACATGTTTTTTTTTTTTAAAAAAAGCATGTGGGATGCAATTTTGTGATTCATTTTAGTTACTCTGTTATTATTGCTTTATGTGTCTTCCAGATATTTCCATCAGTGTTGTAAATCACACCGGACCAATGATAGTGGGCGAGGAGTATGAGCTCCAGTGTGACATTCATACTGTGGCTGACATTGTTGTGAGAATGTATAAAGGACACCATCAAGTGAATAAAACCATCTTCACCTTCAGTACTTCAGTCAGAAATACATATAAACACCAGATTCTTCCAAATAAAACTGATGATGGAGCTCAGTACTGGTGTGAAGCAGAGCAGAAACTGGGAGTAGAATCTCAACGTCCTAAAGTCACATCAAAACTTCTGAGCATTACTGTATATTGTAAGTATAATAATTTGTCCACTTCTCATGTTTTCAAACATTCAAGTTTATTTAGCAGGTATTATATTGGTCTTAATTATTAACATGTGAAACCTGTTTTTTGCTCCTTCCTGCAGTTAAACCGATCATCAATGAGACTAAACTGTCCTCCATAGTGCCTGTGTTTCGAGGATATCCAGTGGAGATTGTTTGTGAAGCCAAGGGAAACCCAACACCGAATATCAGCTGGAATCTCAGCACAATTGATATAGTTTATAGTAAAAATCTTACTATAACAGAATCAACACCTGAGGATCTGCAATGCATTGCAAACAATTCAGCTGGCATCACCATCAGACGTGTAAAAAGTGGTATTAAAAGGTAACTATGCATGTTTGTGTATTTTTTGGTGTACATGTCCACACCAAAATTACTTTCAAAATTTCGGAAATGTTGGGACCTGAAGAAGAATCGAGTTCGAACACTTTTTGAAAATAATATTTATGATGTTCAGTTCACACTAGGTGAAATATGCAATGATAGTAGCAAATCATTAATAAAATAAACCAAATTGAAAAATATTTTTTATATAATATTTAATATTAATATATTATATATATATATTTAATATATATTTTTTAACACTAATATTTAGTGTGCTTTATTTTGCCATATCAGAAGCAAACAAGCAAAATGAGACTGATCATAAGTACAGTACAAGATATTATATTTGGGACTTTACTATGCTCTAGCCTTTTCAGTTGGCTTGTTTGCTTCTGATATGGCAAATATTGTTTTCTTCTGGTCACTTAGATATTTAGGTTGATTTGGAAAAGCCAACTTACTGATATTGTACTTAAACTACTTCTTCTTCAGGCCCGTGCACACGGGACGAATATCAGCGTGCGTTATTCGTTAGCGTTTTTCAATGCATTTTTGTGTTCACACCCAAGAGATTTCGCTGACGATGAGCCAAGTGAACATGCAAATTAATTTCCTGACATTAGATGGCGCCCATTTGCTCTGCAATACCGCTCCATAACAGTTCTCTTTTATCAAGATGTGTGTAGTTCTTGTCACGTTTGTCACATAGTTCTTTATGTTTCCAGATGCACCAACGACCAGCAGCTCTACATTCATCTTGCCTTGCATCTTACTCGTCTTATTTCTTCCTGGCTGTGTAGACGGCGACGCTCACTTGGCCGTACATCTTCTTCGCCGTGTCATATGTGTGCTCGCCAAGACCTTTTTGTGTTTGAGCGCCCCAAGTTGTGTTAACGGTAACTTCAGAAGCTCCAAACACGTGAGCAAAAGCGCGAATCTCATTGGGACGGATATTTTTTTGACACGGCGCGCTCAAACTAAAAACGAACCTGAGGCGTTTTTTTTTTTAATTACGCTTTTACGCGTGGCGCTTTACGCGTCGGTGTGCACACTCACATTGGCGCCCTTTGTTTAGTCACGAGGCGTCAAACATCGATGAATAACGACAGGCCTTTCTTCTGAGCCAAATTTTAGACTGTATCTCTTCCTAGACCGTTAAATCTACGACCACCAAACTCAGGTCGGACCTTCAGACTGTTCTGACTTAAGGCCTGTTCACACCGAGATGAATTTCGCGCACGTTCATTCGCCGGCTTTTAACGCCTCGTGACTAAACAAAGGGCACCAATGTGAGTGTGCACACCGACGCGTAAAACGCCACGCTTAAAATCATAATTTTAAAAAAATGCCTCGGGTTACTTTTTTTAGTTTGACGCGCTGCGTCAGAAACTCATCCGACCAATGAAATTGGCGCGTTTGCTCACGTGTTTGGAGCTTCTGAAGTTACAGTAAAACACAACTTGGGGCGCTCAAACACAAAACGGCTCTTGCCGAGCACACATATTTAGCATATGAAATGGCGAAGAAGATCTACGCCAATTAGCGTCGCCGTCTACACAGCCAGGAAAAAATAAGACGAGGCAAGGCAAGATGAATGTAGAGCTGCTGTTCTCGTTGGTGTCGGAACATAAAGAACTATGTGACAAACATGACGAACTATACACATCTTGATAAAAGACAACTGTTATGGAGTGGTATTGCAGAGCAAATTGGCGCCATCTAATGTCAGGGAATGAATTTGCATGTTCACTCGGCTCATCGTCAGTCAAAATCGCTTGGGTGTGAACACAAAAAACGTGTTGAAAAATGATGACGAATTACGCACGCTGATATTCGTCCCGGTGTGTACGGGCCTTTAGTGTGCTCTATCTTTTCAGACTGATTTGAGTTTCAGTTTTCTTAAAAATTAATATTAAATATCATAAAAATCCCATTGACTTTCATTGCAACAGTTCAATTTGAGCCAAGACTACGGTGACCCAGTAGTGTACAACACAAAAACTCAAATCTAAACTCCCTGAAGCCTTAGACTCAATTAAACTACCATTCAATATGAACAAACTATCTCTATCTATCTATCTATCTATCTATCTATCTATCTATCTATCTATCTATCTATCTATCTATCTATCATCTATCTATCTATCTATCTATCTATCTATCTATCATCTATCTATCTATCGATCTATCGATCTATCGATCTATCTATCTCCTTTCTTTCTAACTAATCCATCTTTCTTTTCTTTCTTTCTTTCTTTCTTTTTCTTTCTATTCTATCTTTCTTACTATTCTTTCTTTTAACTTAAGATATATTTATTTATTTCTAACTTTTCTTTCTTTTAAACTTTTCTTTTAAAACTTTCTTACTTTCTTCAAACTAATATTTCTTTTTCTAACTACTCTTTATTTATTTATTTTTTCAAACAAAATTTTCTTTCATTCTTTCTAACTGATCTTTTTTTCAATCTGATTTAACTAATCTTGATGATCCATCCAACCATCCATGTTCATGTTAAAACATGTTAAATCATGCTAGAACAGTTAAAAACTTTTTCAAACTTTCTGACTAGGCTTTTCCAAGCCAACTTAAAGTTTGTCTACAAACTTAACCATCTAGTTAACACTTGAGCAACTGTGTTATTCATTTTGGATTGTGACTGATCTTTTGGTGTGCTTTATTTCTCTTGACACAGAGGATTACCTGCCTTTAATAGCAGGACTTGTTGCCATCACAGTGGCGTTCATCTCTGTCATCTTCATCTTCATCTACTCGATCTACTGACAAAAAGGCCAAGATGGGCCGTTATAACCTGAAGGATGCCAAGCTTAGTCAACAAAATGGAGACATAGCACAGAATGGCAAAGACAATAGTATCCCTATGAAGAAACTCTCTCAGTCCAATATCTTTGCTTAGGTTATGAAATGAATCCTTGGGTTTGTTGCATCTGCCGAGCCCCACTGTCCACATTGGGCAATGTTTTGTTTTTTACACTGGATGTGTCTAGCCCTCTCTTCTGGGGCTATAGTCTCTTCATGGCTTCATTATATTTATTTTATGAAGAATTGGTGCATTCGCTTCTCTCTTATGTCCAGTGTTATTCAACTGCTAATTGCAAAGTAACGAAATAAACTTTTTAGTTTCATGCAATCTGCTGTTTAAATGCCCAATGGAAAATATCTGACAGAATAAATGTTGAGGTGATGGCAAAGAAATGCTGAACGAATTTCAAGATGAAATTGAAAACGTCCAGCATTGGATGAGGATCTTAATGATTCTCTATCGATATTCTTCGACTACAAAGGGATATTACTTAATTAATATTTGCTTTGCACTCGATAGTTTAAGGGAATCACACACTTTTAAGCTCTTGTTCGATTGTTTAACAAAACTTTTTTTTTGAATATGTCCTAGGCACATTGATCAGATTATGTTTGTCAAATGTTATACATACAGTATTTTGAGAGGGACACTATTGTTGAGCCTTTTACTCTGTTCTTCCTTTAAAGTTTCAGTTCTTCTGGAGAAATCCGCACTTTAGAGGTGTTTGACTGAAGAAGTGAAAGTTCTTCTATCATGTTGAACCTGTGGGAAAGTATCTTGATGCCTTTCTGAAAATTCTCTCAGGCCTCATAGTCTGTAAAAAACAACAACAATAATGCTGGACAGAAAATAAGTGTGCCAGTTTTATGGCTCAAACAGTTTAATGATGTTAAAAAACATAGTTAACAAAAAATGCTTTTTTAACCACCCTTTGTGGTTCTTTCGAAGTTACTTTGGAATGACATGAGGGCGAAGTAAATGATGACAGAATTTTCATTATTGTTTGAACTGTGTTTCATAATTTATCTTATACCTGTATTCTTGTGTGGTTTAAATTATATAAAGGGAATTAACAGTCTGTCCTTTTAAGCACATGATGTGATTTGAATTTGTACATACACATGAGAACATTTTGAGAAAACATATCTTTTTTTATATAAAAATGAAAAATAATTGAACATCTTATTTTGTATTGAACAACTGTGTGTTTTATCAAGGGGTAAATGCAGAGATGTATATGAACTAAAATAAATATTTTTCTTTTTTTTTACCTCAGATGTGCATTTCTGATTATTTGCATCTCTTATTTACAGATTGATATCCTTGTGCACAACTGACATTTGATGAGACATGAAAAATGTGTAAAATGAAGAAAATAAACCAATCACTATAGCCTATGTTTATGCAGTTTTAAGTTATAACAATATATAAATTATATAAAATACTTTAAAACAATATAAAAACAATACTAACAGTAAAATAGACTTTGCTACTGAGTATGGAAAGCCGTTTTAGCTTGTTGATATCAACAATTGAATTGTTCATATCAACAATTTAATTGATGATATCTGTAATTGTATTTTTACTAGTGAAATCTCACCATAGGCTGCCATTGAAAATTAATTGTTGATATCAAGAATTGATTTATAGATATTTTTCATAGTAGAAATATCATTTTTGATATCAATAATTAAATTGTCACTAGTTGGAATATCTATACTTGATATCAACAATTCAATTGTTACTATTAAAAATTCAAATTTTTGATATCTAAAAGTGTATTTCTTACTAGTAACAATCACATTCATGATATCAGAAATTTACATTGTCACTAGTAAAAATGTAATTATTGATATCAAATATGAACATTGTTACTATTAGCAATTCAATTGTGGATATCAAGAATAGACTTTTCATCTAGTAACAATTTAATTCTTGATATCAAAAATAAAGGTTTTTACTAGTAATAATCGTATTTCTATATGTGAAATTGGAATTTCAATTAGTAAGAAATTAATTCTTGATGTCAACAATTGGTTTTGAATGGCAGCCTATGGTGATATTTCACTAGTGAAAATAACTGTTAATATCAAGAATTACATTTTTGATATCAAAAATGTTGTGGTAGCCTATCAACAATTACATTTTTGATATCAAGAATTACATTCCAGACGCGTCGATATTAATCAACTGTTCCAACATTGAGATGTTTTAATAGTTACGGTTAAATAACGTTTGTGCCAACGTGAATGCTCACTAGTTCTACTAAAACATCGTATTCTGTCGGTAAAACGGGTTGTGTCACTTAATAAGATGTCACCATGTTTGAGGTGTCACGTTTGAAGTGAATTATCGCCTTAGCTATGAAATATTCGGAGCTGAGGAAACTCCCCCTTATGGTTTTAGCTTTCCATAGTTTCTGTGGAGAACAGAACAGCCTATCCAGTTGAGATCTAGGTGTGGTTTTGCTTGAGGAACCACGACAGTCACTTATCTGAAAACAGTGTCGGGGGACGTATATTTATTCACCAGACTTTTAACCGCGCCTTTTGTCCGGTCGACGGACAAACACTCTTAATATGCTGCAATATTTCTTTGGACATCTGTACCTCTTTGCAGTTTTACTGTTGGTGACTCTCACAGGTTTGTACTGACTTAGTTCCTTTTTATTTTACCTGTAGCCTAGTTACATGAAGCGAGAACTTTCATTGACTGGGATATAGATATCATTTCGAATATTGAGTTTGAAAGCTAATTCATTACTGTATGTCACGCTCACTAGTAGCCTAGGCTATACTGTACCAGCGAAGGGTGTAATGTGATATGACTGACTTGTGCTTGAGTACACATATTTTGAATGCCTATTTGCTTCAGCTTGTAGGCTAATCTTTGGATTTGTATAGATATGACCTTTAAAAATTACCCTAATACAGTTATGACAGTGAAAGCTTCTTTATAATCCTGATATTTCTCCAGAATATTCCACTTTTTGTGCTAGGGACAAGCAGCAAATACAATCTTGAAGCGGTACAAAAGTAAATACTTGTCCTTGAAGAGTTCAGATACTGTAACTGATAATGATTTCAATATGATTTTTTTTATTTATGGAATTATATATATTAATAATGGTGAGTTGTGAGGGTAATGGGTTTGACATAAAAGTGATTCACCCCAAAATGAAAATTCAGTCATTAATTAGGCTACTCACCCTTATGTCGTTCCAAACCTGCAAGACTTTTGTTCATTTTTACAACACGAATGAAGATCTTTTTGATTAAATATAAAAGCTTTCTGTCCTTACATTGACAGCCTACGCAACAACACTTTCAAGCCCCAGGAAGGTAGTAAAGACATCATTAAAGTAGCCCTTATGATTCCAGTGCTTCAACCTCAATTTTTCTGAAAGCGACGAGAGTGTTTTGTTTGTGCTTTTTTTCATCTCTGACACGCAGCTATAAAAATATTTAAAAAATGTATATTTCCTGCAACAACTCGTGCTTAATTACTAAAAGAGAAGTTGGAAACGGGGCTGAGACAGGACAATATGCATATTAATGGCGAAAGAATAATCCGATAAAATAAAAACTATGACTATTTCTTTTGACTATTTTAAGAAAAATGTCTTATAGCACAGTAAAAACGCGTGCCCGGCCAACTGCTTGTCAATGTCATTGTAAATGGCTTACAAATATGTTAATGAAGAACACACTTTTTGTGGAATGACCCTGTGTCAGTGTTCATTAGTTGAATGCCAATATGATGAGAATTGATGAGCCTCTTTGTTTTAAACAGTCATAAACTGACCAGATTCTGACCAAGAATCTAGGCCAGTCCTTTCTTTTAACATGGGATATTTGCTGTCATTGTAAGTCTGTTAATAAATAATACCTGTATGCTATTATTCTGAATTCTTTACTGTGTTTAACAGGTACATATGCTGATAAATGTCCTCTTCAGCTCAACCCACAGAGAGTTATTGTGAAGTTTGGCGGTCCTGTTTCAGCCAACTGCAACACTTCTGTCCCGCATACAGGGATGGGATGGGAAGCCAGTGAGGGAGCAGTGCCCATGAGCAGAGACAGTCTGATCACATGGAGAGTGTCAGAACTGACAGAATGGGACATAGAGCCAATCTGCTACATAAACTATGAGAAACAGTGTCAAATAACTCTCCCAGTGACTATTTACAGTGAGTTTCTCTGTTATTGATCTTGTTATATATTAATTCTCAGAAATATCTACTATACATTGATGACTGCAGATATCAGAGTGTGTAAATCTTCCTCCACAGAGACTCCAGACAGTGTGTCCATCAGCACTGTGAATCACAACGGACCAATGATGGAGGGAAACCAGTATGAGCTCCAGTTTGAAGTTCTCAATGTGGCTCCTGTTCAGAATCTCATTATCAACTGGTACAAAGGACAGAGTCTGGTGGATCAAACCTCCTTCACTGACACCATCAAGACTCCAGTCAATAAAACATCTAAACTCCTGATCCGTCCAGACAGAGCTGATGATGGAGCTCAGTACTGGTGTGAAGCAAAGCTGGAACTGGGAGAAGAAGGACCTCAACCTCCTCCAACAGCCCCGTCAAAAACACTCAATGTTGAAGTTCTCTGTAGGTTTATTTATTGCAAATCTTGGAAATTTTATTCAATTTAATTCATTTATATTTCGGAAGGGCATCCTAGTGTGAAGAATTATTCATTATATGAAGTTAAGTAACATTAACAATAATTAATAATATCAATTAAAATGTTCCTCTGTCCTCAGATAAACCAAAACACTCCAGTTCAACAGAGACCATCACTAAAAATGATGAGCTAAACTGTACAGTGAAGGCAAACCCGGCTCCTACGTACTCATGGCAGTCAGATTCATCTGAAAGAGACGATCACGTCCTCAGTGCTTCAGTCCTCCACGCTCAGTTCAGGAAACTACACGTGCATCGCCTCAAACTCTCAGGGAAGTGACAGGAAAGTGTTCATCCTCAAGTCTACAGGTCAGTTCTGAATAAACAATAATCTGCCTCTGTTTAAAGTCACTGAATTCTACTGTTCAATAGTAGAAATGCAGTGATGATGTATTTTTGTAGGCCATCATGAAAGTTAGAATAACTCTGGTTCCCTCAATGAAAAGCCAATAGCATTTTTCCATTGGCTTTATAGAAAGAAAGCTTTTAAGACCTACAAATTATTTTTACCAGCTTTGTTCATCACGATAATCTTGAATGAATTTTGAAGCCTAAATACAATGGCCAGAAGAAAAAAGCAAAACATAGGCTATAAAACATTCTGAGTTATAATAGTTTGCTATAGTGAATTGAATAGACGAGTTTAAGTTGTTTGGTGTAATTTTTTTAACTCTGGACAATGTCTGGAGTCCAATTTCACCACCTGTTAGCAACTACTTTTTTCAAGACAAACAAAAGATTAAAAGTATTGTGACCAACAACCCATTGACATTGGGACGATGGAACCAGAAGTGTTAAAATGCTAACTCTTTTCTGCGAAAAAAAATCATACACCCCTAAAAATAAAGGTTCTTAATGTTCTTAAATGTATGCATGAAGACCCGCTAACCTCCTTCGGAACCTTTCCATTCCACAAAACATTCTTTATAATAAGATTCTTTAAACGTTCTTCACACTAAAAGAAAAATGTAATGATGCTACGTTAAAGGATTAGTTCACTTTTGAAAAAACTTTTGCTGATAATTTACTCACCCCCATGTCATCCAAGATGTCCATGTCTTTCTTTCTTCAGTCGAAAAGAAATTAAGGTTTTTGATGAAAACATTCCAGGATTTTTTTCCATATAATGGACTTCAATGGGAACCAAATCGGTTCAAGGTCCAAAAGACAGTTTCAGTGCAAACTGTTCAAAGAGCTTTAAACGATTCCAGACGACTGAATAAGGGTCTTATCAAGCGAAACGATCGCTCATTTAAAATAAAAAACGCTCATTTTATATAAAAAAAATACAATTTTTTTTTAATTAACAAAGTTTAAGTTTTATAAGCTCAAATGCTCGCCTTGCTCTGTTCTGCTGATGCGCATTCGTGACTCTCCTGTTTTAAACTCGTTCATCGAAATGAACGAATCTTTTTCCGAGTCAATTTATTCATTTCGTTCATTGTATGATCTAAATGCCACAAAAAAAAGATTTGTTCATTTTGTTGGAACGAGTTCGAACAGGAGATCACGAACGCAGCATCACAGAGCAAGGCGAGCATTTGAGCTTATAAAACTTAAACTTTGTTATTTATTTTTTAAATGAGCGAATCGTTTCGCTTGATAAGACCCTTATTCATCGTCTGGGAATCATTTAAAGCCCTTTGAACAGTTTGCACTGAAACTGTCTTTTGGACCTTGAACCGTTTGGTTCCCATTAAAGTCCATTATATGGAGAAAATCCTGGAATGTTTTCATCAAAAACCTTAATTTCTTTTCGAACTGAAAAAAGAATGACATGGACATCTTGGTTGACATGGGGGTGAGTAAATTATCAGCAAAAGCTTTTTTAAAAGTGAACTACTCCTTTAAAGGTTTCAAACTTTGTTTTGAGGTCTCCTACAATATGATCATAATAATGCACATCACCTCTTTTCTCTGAAACGACTCAATGAAGAATTCAGTCTCTCTAAACCCCTCTTTCCTAGAGCTTCCTCTGCTCTGATTGGTCAGACGGCCTAGTCTGTTGTGATTGGTTGCGTCAGAAACAAAATGCATATCTGAATTTCAGCTGCGTATCTTCCTCAGCACTTGATACACAGTGATACGAACAGTAATGATGGAGTCTGTTTAACTTGATCAATTCGAGTCCTCATCCTTTGGAAGTGCAGCGAAGTGTATTTGCTTTGTCAGCACAGAAAACATGCGTCGTTCTCGACATGTTGACGACACGAACCAAACTCTTCCAGACCTCAGCTACAACTGCAGTGTTGAGGGCAGGTCAAATTAGATGCAGCCAATGAGGACAATAGGTCCACAGTATGCAAATTTCAGACAGTTCAGAATCAGTTCTTTCATTTAGGAGACAGACAACGCTATTTGTCGTGCACTTTGACCTGAATCTTTGCAGACCTTTTACATTCACAAACCATACCATCTGAAAAAGCATAATACAGGCACTTTAAGAGTATAACTGCAGCACTATATAACAAGGAGTCTTCTGATACAGAGTGGCCTATGTGTGTTGCAATTCTGCTTGTGGAGTTTTCTAAGCATTTTTCAAAAACAAAACAGTTTTCTATTGGTTATAAAGAAATTATTAGAAATCTTTTCTATTTGAAATTAAAATTGAGACAGGAAACAAAAATGTGTTTGTGATATTTTAGAAAGCTGGTTACTCTTAAACTCTCAGGTCTCTCACACTGGTGTGTGTTCCTGCCATTGCTTCCAGGACGGCTGCTGGTCTGTGTGTCGCGCATCCTTCTTTTGCTAAAACTGTTGATGGATTCATGTCATTCTCATAAATTCATTCATGTCATTTCTCCCACAGACAGAACCACATTCTGGGCTATTGTTTTATCCGGTGTGGGTGTGGCAGTGGTGTTAATCATCTCTTATGTGATATTCAAATGCAATGCATCCTCGAATTCTGTCATTTGATGGACTTGCAAGAGATGACCTCAAAACGGTACCTTCTCCTCCAGGAGATTGTGAAAAACTTGATTATTACGGAGTATTCTTCAAATAAATGACTTGATTGTGCATGGGTGTTACGGAAACCAGAAACTGTTACGAAACAGCACTTTTTTCTTTTTAAATCGACAAGTTAAATGTATTTTTATGTGTGCTTACGGATCATTCTTGACAGAATTATGATTTATTCATTTTATATATCCACTTATCAAAGGGGTGGTTGATTGCGATTTCACTTTTTTCATTTTAAATAGTGTGTAATGTTGCTGTTGGTGCATGAACAGTATCTGCAAAGTTGCAGCGCTGAAAGTTCAGTGTAAGCAGAGATATCGTCTTTTAAAAATCAGCAAGTTTAATGCCTTAAAACGACTCCGATTGGGACTACAATCCCTCCTTCCGGAATATGCAAAAAAGGGCATGGCCATATTTCTGCAGCTCGTTGAAAGTGTGTTTTGTTCATCCAGCTGTCAGGTCTTCTGTGTTCAGGCTTCCCACGGGACGTTGTAGTTCGTCAACAATGGATACAATTTATGTTTGATTATGTTCCTGAAAATGACGATCGTAATTTAGCTCTCTGTGCTGCGCATTTTATGGAATATAACATATTCAACAAGAAACTGTTACTAAAACATGAAGCAGATCCAACTTTAAAACCAGAGGCAGCAGTTGTTGGGCCACAACCTGTAAGTAGGCTAAGACTTCATCATTTTAAATGTATTTGCACGTATCATTTCAGACGTAACGTTAATGTTTTAGTTTTATCAAATGCCAGCGCTGGCTTTATAGCCACTTAGTTATGCTATTTTGTGTCTACGACAAACAAGTACAAACATTTTGGACCTGAATTTATAGATGTACTAATTTTGTAAATGTATTTTTCATGTATATATACTTTATGGTGTTATTTTTCGATTTGATCTAGAAACCATATGCCAACATCTGTTTGTGTATATAGTAGCCAGTTAGTGTGATGCTATTTTCTGTAAGACAAACGTGTATAAAGTAAAAAATATATAGGCAAATTACCATTCAGAAAAGCCGTGTTTAGGGAGGTTCTGCTTGAATCCCGCCGCTTGACGCCGCTTTCTGGGTCTGATTTTGACTCATACTGATACTGTAGTACCGACACCATAATTTACATTTGACAGGAACACACATAAAACATTCACCCGTAAAGGTAATGGGCGTGAATTTTCCAGACACACGTGCATGACACAGTAGCCAATCACAGCACACCGGCCCAAACTATAACCAATCTGAGCTCACTGCCTGTTTCTGAGGGAGTGGTTTCATAGAATCAGGAAGTCAACCAGTCGTTCAAATGACAGAGGAGAAAGCGGCTTACAATAAAGGTGAAATTTATGAAAAATAAGACTTTTTAAAAAAGAAAAATCACGAAAACATGTTATATTGCACCTCATAAACCCAATCATACAAAGAAAAAAAAACAGTAAACCACCCCTTTAAATATAACCACTTTTTGTGGAAAACCCATTACTGTACATATACTTCACATATTGTCATATTTTAATTATTGTCATAATTTCCCTGCCGTGGTCACATTTTTAGTGTCTATGTGAATTAAGTGCCGAGTATGTACTGTAAAATATTTATAACGTAAGTAGTGGATGTCATATTACAAGCCACACATGTAATAATGATCACAATACTAATAATAATAATGTTTAATTAGTCTGTATTTTACTTTAGTCCTAATTGTAAGACATCACATTTTTATTAATTTACTGTTTTATTCATAGCTAAAGTGAACTTGATTTTATAAAGCCTCACATCAGGCTTGTCACTGTTAAATGGCCAGTGTGCCTTTTTTCTATGCATTTTTTATAAAACAGCACAAGGATTGATAAAACATTATCTTGTGGTACATAAGTGATGAAGCGAATGTTATGAATTATTTAAATATGCTATATTTATTTTAAACTAACCCTAACTGTAATCATAAAGGCACACTATGCAGGAATTCCGTTTTTGTCAGAACAGCGACCCCTACAGTTGCTGTAGAGTACTTGTATTTAATGCTACTGTCATAAATACCACTAACGCAGAGCTGTCTTGCCATAGACTGGTCTCTGCACTCAGCCTGATACCCATTTGAAGCTGTTATATTAAGGTACAAATCTGCATAGTGCGCATATATTGCATTAAATAGAAGATCTAGCGCTAAAATGTGTTTTTGAACTCAAGCTGAGCGCTTGTTTCCACTGCTATCAGTGTCGTGGATATATAGTGTCTCTTGTGGCGGTACGCGCGGCAGTCTTCACTCAGACAGCGCTCTTCAATCTATCGCAGTTGCTGAGACTCTCTATTGATTCCGGTGAAATCACAAAATAAATACACAAAAACGTGTCCCTGCTTGATATAGACTGTAACCACTGATGAACATATTCAGTTTTGATGAGAGAGAAATACTTCGAACCGGTAACCTCTGACACGCTTGGCAAAAGATTACCACTAGACCATTAATGAACTCAAACAAAACTTGCGGATCAATGCATTTATTTTACAGGTTGAGTAGAGAGGCTTATTCTCTTTTCCTAGTCTCTTCCGACTGCGTTTTCTTTGCTTTTTCCATCGTTGAGAATCATGTCTAAAATGCGCGCAAGTGTCTTTGTGCTTCTTGTTGTGGTTAATGTTTGTGATCGTCGTTGCCATAAAGCATGTCGTGATTCTTGAGAGATTTGTCGGGTGCGCTCCTCTCAAACTTGCATTAGCAGCGTCGAACCCCAAGCTTTACTAACAGTTTGATTCGCCCTACTATGAGTTTGTTTACCACCGAAATGATCTTGAAGGCCTGTTCACACCGGGACACATTTCGTTATTCGCGACGTTTAACGCCTCGTGACTAAACAAAGGGCGCCAATGTGAGTGTTCACACCGACGCGTAAAATGCCACGCGTAAAAGCGTCATTTAAAAACGAAAATTTTTTTTTTCAGTCTTTGTTTTTACTTTTTGTGCGAAAAACAAACAAAAACTATCCGACCCAATGAAATCGCGAGTTTTGCTCACGTGTTTGGAGCTTCTGAAGAGACAGTAAAACACAACACAAAAGACGCGTTGAAAAACGCTGACGAATAACGCACGCTGAAATTCGTCCCGGTGTGTGACGGGCCTTGAAGCTGTTTAAGGTACAATTCTCGCATAGAGTGCCTTTAACTAACTGAAAAAGTTATAGTTAACTATACGAACTTAGTTAACTGCTGGCTAATAATATAGAAACATTAACATTAATCTACCTTTTGGAAATTAATGAAAGAACAATGAACTAAAAAATTACAAACAGAAAAGGATGTTAACAGTGTTTAACATCCTGACTGACTTTATCATGTTTAAATGTGTTGAAAAATGTTGGGACACATGTTGTAGTAAACGTCTATGTTGCTTATGAATGTATAGTGTTACTTTTCATGTTAATTTTATTTTTATGAATAGAGAAATTGATTGAAATGCTTGTTGTAACTTGTTGCCTCAAATGTCTTTGTTTGGTGTTTTTAATATGCTTTAAGACAAACCATATTTCTCATGGCAAAGGGTTTTTCAATTAAATGCAATACATTATATCTTATGTATTAACTTCGTTATTTCATCTGACTCCATAAATGAAAAGGTTTTTAATGTTATCTGTGTATCATTAAATATAAGCAAAATTTTGACTAATTCGTTTTAACTCTAATGAAATAACATCTTAAAGTCAGTTAGAAGAATCATCAAATGTAACAATTTATTATTTCAGGTAAATTTATCAAAAGATAATAAATTCAAAATACTCTATCAAAATGTTCTGGAATAAAAAGAAGACCATTTGCTAACAGTGAGGAATTTGCTTTCGGAGTTGACAGGGATTGTGCAGTGTGCAAGGTTAGTCATCTCAGACCAATGGTCAGGTCTTTCTCTTCAACCCAGTTTTTCAGGTGTTACATATGCCAGCAAACACATTACGTTGTTGAACGGGTATAGCACCAGTTGCATTTAAACAGCATTCTCACCCAAGGCGTAGCCTAACTGGCGCCTGGGAACACTTGACCATGCTTCAAATTTGCGCGTCCGTTTAGCTTCAGGTCGATGACGCTATCAGGGTCGCGTGTACCTACCCACTAAACCTAACCGCCGTCAGGATCGCGTCATGTAAGTGACGCTAAAGGGCGCCTGAAACGTAAAATATTGAAGCATGGTCAAAGGTGACAGCCTTGGGGGTGAGAATGGGCTGTGCATTTCTATAGCAACATCGCTGTCTACATCCTCGCAACATTGTAACAACGTAGAATTGTAAAACGCGACAGGGCTGTAGCAACGTTATCGTGCAACATTCAGCAACTGAGAGACGACGTTCTGACAATTCATTTTTATATTTTTTGCTAGATCTAGATATCCCCCATTTAGCATGTTATGTTTTGAGGTTGCTTTTTAATTAGTTGGTTAATTGTTAGATAATTATACACTTCTTTTTATCAGTGAATGCTGAGAAGTGGTAGTTCGATCAAAAGACACAGGTACAGCATCTGCCACCAAATCTGACGCTCTACAAAACCTGAAATGTGCACAAGGCATTGTCCACAAGGCTACCAAAGTGGGTTGGCGTGTAGCTATGGTCCCACACATGTGCAGAAACGTTTACAAAGAGGGATGGAAAGCTCCTCAGATTCATGTAGTTGCAAGATGAATTCCCTGATGTAGAACACCGGCTCCGAGGCCATGAGATGCTGGAAAATTCCTGGCACTGGCCTGCAGTATTGTTATTCCATCCCCCTAAAAAACAAAAACACACAAACATGAAAATCCACTGAGAATATATTCACGCTAAGGCCATCTAAGATGTATATTAAAAAAAATCTTCATCGTAAATGAAGAAAGAAAGTCATATACATCTTGGCCTGATGGTGACTACCAGCAAAGTTTCATTTTTGGGTGAACTAGACTGCACAATTATGGATAAATTTGTGAATCTGGATGAATCACGATTTTTTGCTGTAATCCTATCTTGTCAAACGTTTAATCGACAAAGCTGAATAATCGTCATTTAGGAATAAAATGGTGAAGGTGTTTAAATCAATATTCTTTTTCACGATTAAATCATGCAGCTCTTCCTTTAATATGGATATTGCCTCTTTTCAGATTATATATTTTTATAATTTCTGAAATCCCATCTGCCCGCAATTGAATTGAAGAGGAGCTCCAAGTGATCCTAAAGCCTAGTTCACACTACATGATTTTAAGCCCTATTTAAACTCGATTTGACTTTCAACTGCGACTCAGATCTTGCAAATCGCGGGGATTGGCGGGCGTGGCTGAACGCTCGCCAATCTGTTAGTATGAAAGAGCCAACAACTCATTAAGACGCTCGCAGACACCTCGCCGAGCACAGAAAACTTCTAGCATGCTAGATATCCAGAGCTGTCGCATGGCTCAACCTCACGTGATGTCATGAGCTACAGCCAATCAGAGCAAGGCATGGGTTGAGGTCACTGGGTAAATCTTATTTTTTTCTTTTTTGCATTTTTTCTCAGAGCAAATCATCGCGCAAACAGTTTGCAGCACTAGTTTCTGTCTGACGTCCATCTTTGCGTGTTGTGTTCTTCGCTGGGTATTGGCGCACATGCTGTTTCACGTCATTTCCGGTTCGGTTTTACCACGTGATTTTTCGTGACAAAACGTGGTTTGTAGACAAGATTTAGTTTAGTTTAGTTTAGTTTAGTCTCCTTTCAAGTTTAGTTTAGTTTGTCTCAATCTCATTTCTCTGTCTTACCCCTTCTCCTTGCCCTAACCCTTTGTCTACGTCTTCCCCTTGCCCCTCGATACCGAGTGAAAGAGGGTAGGGGTGAGAACGTTTTTCTAAGAAATGAGACACCACTCGATTCCCGTTTGCGTCATATTCCCTTGCCGCTATAGCTGTCAACAGGCGTCAACAGAGCGTCGACAAGCGTCGACATACCGGTGAACAAACGAAGATGACGTCGTCTCATGTTGTGTTATTAATTGCCTGGGCTCTCTCTTTGCACGCTTGGGTGCCATTCATCAAAGACATAATAGAAGAAAATTGTTTCTCAGACGCATACGACTGCTTACGGATCAAATGGTACGTATGTTTCATTGTATTTAACGGCGGCGCAAAAGTTAATAAAATAGTATGAAGTGTTATCAGATAGCTCAGCTCGACAAATAGCGCATAGCTGCTAGCGGTTTACTACCGATTCAAAACAAAAGCATTACAATTAAAACCACTTGAACAACATTTTATTCAACATTTTATTAAAAGTATCATAAAACACGAGTGTCATAATACTTACATTTGTGCGACTGCTGAACAGTTCGACGTTCAGCCATAATAAAAAAACTTGATGCCGGCACTTTTGTTACCCCTTTCTTTCAAGTGTGGTCCTCTGCAAACTTCGTTTCAAGGGCTATGTAGCCCTACGCCTTGGCCCTAGCCCTTAATCAAAATGAGAATTGGGACACCACTTCCCCTCACATGAACGCACAAAACCGAGGGGAAGGGGTAAGAGTAAAGGGTAAGACAGAGAAATGAGACGCAGCCCAAGTCATGTAGTGTGAACCCGCATGGTTCAGTCCAACGTTTTAAAATCATGTAGTGTGAACTAGGCTTAAATACAGTAAGTGCAGACGTACCGCTAAACAGCTGTTCAGGAATCATCAACATTAGGGTGTCAACATTGATGATGAACCCCGTGACAGACAGATACCTTCTAAATAGTTTGGTTGATAGACTGTAAAAAATAAACCGTAAATTTTACAGTAAAAAAACAGCAGCTTTACCATTAAAAATACGGTAGGAACGTTAATTCCTTAAGTTTGAGTTACAGACTTAACTTAAAATTTACAGTAATAAACCGTATTTTATTTTCTAATAAAATGTTGATTTACCAACTTATTGATGTATTGATATCTGTTTTAGACCATTGTAATGCACTGACAACCAACAATCATAACAGCAGTGATGAGAGTTAAATAAGCAATCACAGCTCATCACAAGTGAATACTTACAAAAAGCAAAACTTATTTAAAGAAGCTGCACAGGGTCATTCACACAAACATTAAACACCATCATGGTAACACACCAAGAAATTTAAAAAACGCAATAAACATTAATTTAACAACATTAAATGTAACATAAAACCCTAATGTACATAACTGATTAGAAAAACAAAACTATAAAAGTATGAGGAACCATAGTTATTTCAACAAAAATACATCAAATGTGAAGTGTGACACAGGGAATTGTCATTTTACGGTTTTCCACTGTAAATTTAATGGTATTTTACTGGAAAATTATATCACAGTTATTTACCGTGTATGTATCGAAACATAGCACTGTAGCATTTTTACAGTATTTTACAGTTAAAATCACAGTCATTTCTAAAGATCCTTAATGTAATTCAGTTCACTAAAAGTTGTAAATGGTCTTGATGTGGCACATCAACACAGTGACATGCCATTGCAGTGACCAATGGATAACTCTAATAATAGAACATTTGCTCCATTGACTTGTAGAGCAGATTAGTTAGAGGGCCTGGGGCAAATGATACAAAGTTATTTGTAAAATCCCAAAACTTTGGGGCTTTTGAGAAAACATTCAGGGACAATTCCTAAGAAGGCACACCAGTGCAATGTCTCTGGTTGGTAATTGTATTTTCCAAGTACATAAAACGGTGCGTATCGCAGAATTACAGCAGGCTCCTCATTATTGTAAGGATTAGTAACCTTAAAGGAAATGATTTACTTCTAGGGCATGCCAACTAGAAACACTTTTAGAACAGTACTGGAAAGGCTTGAAAATATAAACATAGTTGACATACCAATGTGCCTCCTAAAAGCACTGAAAAAATACTGAACAAATTCCAACAGAAACAAAAAGAGGAAGTGAAAAGATCAAAACAAGAGCATCATATGAACTCATGAGTGTCATGAACTTGTACATCTTCCTGTGAATAAAAGCTTGACGATTTTGAAGAGTAGCTTCACTACTCACATAAGGAGTAGTGTCTTGATTCGACCTGGATTTGTGTGGAGTGGAATCCGAACCCGTGTCTCACACCAAAGGCATGTGTCTTATCCACTGCGCCATCACCACACCCTCCAGTTCCATTCATACCATCCCCCATATTCACAAATCCAGACATGTTCTGTATATGAGGATTGTACTGAACATGTTTGTCATCCAACATGAGATTCACACATCCATATTTAGCGGGGTCGGATCGTTCTTTTCAACATGTCCAACATCATCATGTTGAAGCCAGGTTTGGAATCTACAGAACTCATCCACCTTTGTAAAATTAAAGTAGTTAATTCATGTATTAGACCATTTTGTACAATCAAATGAATCACATTAAATGAAGAATACCAGGTGGGAGATGGAGAGACTTTCTCAAATAGGCTTTTGGGCCATGTTGTCACATTTCTGTTTGTGTTTGGACTTCCCCTATGTTCATTGTGTTTCAAGCACTCCTTCCGCATTAGTTCATTTGGTTCAACTGTATCTTGTTGGTTTTCTATGGTTACTGTCATTGAGTTGATTTGCCCAAGCTGTGTCTAGTTTCCTTGATCTGTTCTCTGTGTATAGACAAGTTTCCTGAGTGAAATAGGCGGGCCACCATTAGCCTTTCGCTCTGCCAACGACTTCCGGTTAGCGTCTTTTACTGTCTTTGGTTAGCGTGCAGAAAAAGTAAACTATTGATGGTGTTACACGCCGACACGGCTCCGGGACATATTGTGCTGTTCGCTGTTGTAACAACTCGTGGCGATTGCTGAATGTTGACCATCAACCATCTACAAGGCGCCAATGTGGATCTTATCATTCGGAAGTCAACACAGTCTACTCATTATTACGCAGACGAATGTCAGCTTTTCCATAGAAAAAAAAGTAAGTCAATACCTTTATCCATTCCGAAGCTATTAATAGATATGTCAGGGGTGCGCGCTCTAGAGCGTCAGTCGACTTTGAAGGGTTAAAGCATGCTTTTAGTGCAGGCAGGCTAGAGTGGATTACTTTTTATTTTTATTACTCTTCGTGTTCTGTTATAGATTAGCACAAGGATACATACAAACATCTTAATACAAGCATAAGATGGGCTAAAGTACCTTCCAAAGCACGGCGGCTGCATGGCTACAGGAACGTCCAGGTCCGGCGATACAGACCATATCGACATGCCCATGATGTTACCTTACTTGGATGCGGAATGGTCAAAACACCATTTTTAACAATATTTTCAGTCGAATGTTGCCATTCCAAAGCCATGTTTACACTACTACTCAGCCTGTGTCGGAAGTTCTTGGCAGAATCAGGAAGTAAAGCGGAAGTGCCCGGAAACTTGTCTATAAGCCCATGTTTCTCCCTTGCTCCTGGTCTTGTATCTTTTACTTTAAGGTGATGTGTGGTGATGTTTCCTGGTTGAATTTTTGAATGAAAGTCTTCTATCGAATCTTCTTCGTCAGGGGCTTTATCTCAACCACCTCAGGCGTGACACATGTAAGTGAAGAGTCAGGGCAAATTCCTCTGCTCTTTTGGGGACTCGTTGCCCTGTTTTGACAAAAGGTCTATCAGAGATCTGAAATTCAGTTATAACAGACTAACTAGGTGTTCTTACAATAATGATGGATTTTTGTTTTGTTTTTACCAGAGTAGAAACTGAGCCTCTCAAGTATTCATTTATGAGTTTCTTCCCCTTCAGATCCTCATGCCCTTTGCCCTCCGTTCTCGGTCCTTCACATTCCTCTTCTCTCGCTCCAGACTCCCAGACTCTTGCCAAGGCTTCACAGAAGAAATGCAAAGGTGTGGTCCTAGAAGTAAGAAGGAAGACAATGTTTCAGTCTCAGCTGGTTGGTGAATGCTATTACACTGTTATGCTTGCTGACTTCTATTCTTAAACATGCTGGTGTTAAATATGCTTTCCTGACTGACACACAGGTATGCAAAGTGTACAGTTGTATGTATTCTTTCATAATTCACACAAACTTGTTCTTTTGTTATATACCAGATGTGGCTGTCTGATTGAAAACCAGATTCTGATTGAAACCATTATGACCAGGGCCATAATGTTCACAGCTGTTCTGGTTTTTAACTAGAGTAAATACTCACAGAATTAGGCAGAGGAGGATCAGTCTCTTGGAAATGCTGAGAACAGTCCACTAAAAGACTTTCCTCAGCTTTCCTTGAGGCTTGTGTGGCTCTGGTTGTAAAAAAATTAATGGCAAGTTATTAAATCCTTATAATCTAGTGATGAAAAACCTCTTTGTAGATGAGTCGGGAAACTGGTTTAGCTCCATCCCTAATCCTGACAGTCTGACCTGTCCTGTCAAGTCCTTCGACTTGAAGTCCTCACTCCATAGCATGGGGTAATTGCTTGCAGAAAAACCTTGCCTTCATATAGCTACTTCCCACTGTCTCAACTCTTCGTCTTTGGGAAACCTTCAATGTGTGAGAAAAGTGAGCTAGCCAACTATCTAACTAATGTTGCAATAAGATTCAAGTCAAGTATATTTATATAGCGCTTTTCACAATAGAGACTGCATCAAAGCAGCTTCACAGTATCAATCAAAACCAGAGGCGGACAGTGGACACAGCTTTATTACTTGAGTAAAAGTACAGAGAGCCCTTGCTAAATGTTACTCAAGTACAAGTAAAAGTCCTACAATCAGATGTCTACTTAAGTAAAAGTGCTGAAGTACTTATTTTTGTACTTGAGTATCAAGAGTATAAGAGTACATTTTTTAAATATTGCATTACTACTGCCACAGTGCTTACATTTATGTATAGAAATGTCCTACATGGAGTTACACAAATTTTTGTTAATACTTTGGAGTAATGTAAAAGGAATTGAAAGTAAAATCAAGTCATTTTCATGTTTTTACCATGTAGCTTTTCTGAAAATTGAAATAGCGTGGCGAGGTGGGGCCATGGTTTGGCGCATTCCCGGGATGGCTGCGTCTTCATTGTTTCATCCATGCCTTCGTCTTTTATCTAAATCTGACCATGCGTTTTTGGGGAAAGCTGAAGGTGATTGCTGATAGGCTGTCCCAATCAGTGGCACCTGCAAAATCCAATTATGTTTGAGAGGGAAACAAGAAATTGAGGGTTTCCGAGATTTGTATTTTTTAATAAACATTTTTTTTTGTTTTTAGAAGTAGTAACTGGTACTCACGGTTATGGATAGAAATGTAGTGGAGTAAAGAGTACAATATTTCCCTCTCAAATGTACTTGAGTAAAGTCATGAATACTCCCCAAAAATGATACTTGAGTAAAGTGCAAATAATTTTAGCTATGAACTATAATTTTATCAAGCGACGAGAATACTTTTCTGTGCACGACGCACGCGCGAGAACTGAATAAGAAGGAGTAGAAGAAGATTGCAGTTCTGGCGCATGTGTCGTGGAAATCTCTTGAACTCTCGTCTCAGTAAAGTTGTTATTTTTGTTTGTTTTTTCGCACAAAAAGTATTCGTCGCTTGAGCGACCATTTGAGCTTATAAAACTTAAACTTTGTTATTTTTATTTTTTTTTAATGAGCGATCGTTTCGCTGATAAGACTCTTATTCATCGTCTGGTGTCATTTAAAGCCCTTTGTACAGTTTGTACTGAAAGTGTCTTTTGGACCTCTGAACCGTTTGGTTCCCATTGAAGTCCATTTTTTGGAGAAAAATCCTGGAATGTTTTAGTCAAAAACCTTAATTTTCGACTGAAGAAAGAATGACAGGGATATCTTGGATGACATGGGGTGAGTAAATTATCAGCAAAAGTTTTTTTTTAAAAGTGAACTACTCCTTTAACCCTCTGGGGATATTCGTTTAACAGTTACACTCAGGACCAAAATTGACCCAAATGGTGGTATTCATATTTAAAAAAAAAAAAATCATAATTTTTTTTACTTGTTTTTATAACATTTTCTTTTTCTCTTTTGGTGTTTTGAGAAATTAAAAAAAAATGATAATTAGTATTAATGCAATAATTATGATCAAATTTCCCCCATTGAATATAATAGAAAAATTATTATTTTTTAAACAATTTTTTTTAAATTTAAAGCTGTATTTTGTTGTGGAGTCAAGCCTCATAAAAGCAATTTTTTAAAATTATTTTATTAAAAAAAATTTTTTAGAAGTAGTAACGGATGGATGAAATTAGATGGATGCCATCTCGTGGACAAACTGAGCTTTTTAAAAATACAAAACACATGTATAATCAGAATTTTTTTGGTGTGTTTGTGTATAAAGGTGTGTGTGTGGATGTGTCTGTTTTGCACTCTTTGATGTTTTATAGATTCACCCCTTCACTGTTGTGTGCTTTTTTTCAAGATCGTTGCTGATTTGTAGATTGTACGCACAAAAAAACTCAGTATTTTTACATTTTTGCCAATTTCCCATTCATTTCCTATGCGGGTCATTTTTGACTCGAAGGTCCTGAGTGTGACTATTTTTGTTATGACCACTTAGACTTTTCAAATCCTGTCCCCAATTTTTCGGGCTGTTCATATACCAAAGTACCATTAAAGTCACCAAGTTTTCGGACTATTCCGATGAAGCTACGATTTTTTAAAAAAAATTTACACTTCGGGTCATTATTTACCAAAGAACCCTAGAGGGTTAAGGGATACAACTACTGACTACTGGGGACTTTAAATGCTTGTTTGTCAGGTTCTGTATTGTCATAGATGGTTCCAGTCTCTTTAAAGGGAAACCATCGTTTTTCATATTAATCTATGTTATTCCCTTAATGAGTTGATACATACCTCTCTCAGTGTGTGCATTCAATCGCTCTGGTGCGAGACACTTTGATAGCACTTTAACTAGCCCAGTTCATTCAATATGAGCCAAGCAGAGAAGCAACCAAACACCTCCACGTTTACCCTATTTAAATACAGTTACACGAGTAGAGTAACTCAACCAAGAATGGTGACACAAAATAAAACGTTGCGTTTTTCTTAGCGTGTAAAGTGGATGAAGCTATAATGAATTCAAATTTTTTAATTCTCCTGGTTGTTACCCAAAGTTTACATATTGTTCCCTTATACTTTATAGGTATCCTATAAATACATAAAGTAATACTGTAAATTCCTCTCAATTACACAGTACTTTCCGGGCTGTAATCTAAAGCGTTAGAAATAATTGTTCACTGAAGGGTATCTGTGGGGAACCAAAACATTTTCTTCTATGCAAAATCCTTGTTTTTAACAGTGTATCTTTTGTTGTAACTACAAAAACTGGCATCAAATTTCTGAAATTACTAATACAGTAATTTATTGCTACTGGTGGATAACAAGGCAAAACTTGTTCATATTAATTTCTTATCTGGAAAAGATTGTCATGTGTTTTGTACACGCACAATTTGCTTAATTTCCAATGAAATGGCATCAACCGTAGCCTATTGCTCCAATGATATTCATGGCTCTTGCGCCTGCACTTCAGTAGGAATACACTGAAACTATGACTCAGTTTATCAAATGAACTCTTTTTGTTTGTCTTTTTTGTAGGCCAGAGACCTTAACAGAGACTTGAAATGCTTTACTGCCAAAAATATGTGCGCTAAAGTGTTTCTATAGCAACTGCTCTACAGGGAAGAGCTCTAAAGCCGCTTGCCAGGAGTTTCCTCAATCGGAGACACACACAGCTACTCTTTCCATGGAAAAGTAAACATGAGATTGAGCAGTTTAAAACATCTATAGGAGTGAGCTTGATGAATTCACTGCACCATTTTATAGACTTCCAAAATAAACAAAAATACAAAACCCAGAAGATAAATGTGACTCAGCAAAAATCACAATGATTCATTAACCATTCAACATCTGCCACTGCACATTCAAGACTGCACATGTTTATAATAAGACCTTGCATACTCCCTTATACACAGTATAGTTAATAATGATGCAATGACTGAGCTAATATGTAAAAACAAGGCTGTGTGAACGGTTAACACTCAACTTGAAACCATGAGCAAGACACTTTAGTCCTGCCCACTCTTCAGAGCATTTACATTTATTCATTTAGCAGACACTTACACGTGAGAACAATAGAGAAGGAGTTAAAATGAACAGTAAGACAACAATATGCAAGTGCAATGACCCATCTTTTTGAGATGTTACCACAAGACGACGTATGCTTGAAGAGTGCAGGTTTCTGGATGGCACATGAGTCTGAATAAGTAATTATCTGTAGGCAAACGCATTTACACAAAGACTGATATTTGATTTTCATTTGGAATATTATTTTGTTAATGTACAATAATGTTACTGTTGTGGCAAGTAAATTTGTTTTAGTGTTTAATTCAGTCTCAGTAAAAAGAGACAGGTGATTAAATTCCCCTGATTTCTCTAAACGGGTCATGTGACGGAAACCACCCACGATCACATTGTGTAGGCTACAACAAAACACCTCATGAGATCCATTCAAAAAATGTTTTGTGTCTTTTAGTCTGTGTGTGTGTGAACCTAAATCTCGATGATGTTCGTTTTTGTCGGACTAGCATCACATGTGATGTGCTAGTTGACAAATGAACTTCATTCTTGTATCTTTGGAAGTATTTCTTTTGTATCTTCCAAAACGTTAAGTTTCAGTTAAAAGTAGTACTCCTTTAATGGTATTAATAGCATCATTTCGAAGAGTAAGTTTGATAATGGTTGTTGTGGAACAGTGGAAGAGAGTTTTGTGTGCCATTCAAGAATAATGTACAGTGAAAACACAAAACCAACACTTTGCGACCTCTACTGGTCACGAATGGAAATTCATAGCTTCCATGCTAATATGAAAACAACCGAAGGGAATCGTCCTCATCCTCCTGTATCTTTTTTGTCCACTAGCGGGTGTTGACTGACCTTGACGAACTCTTTGCGTTTTAACTTCTGGGCTGTCAAGATTTGAACTCTACAGTCATTTATGTTTATTCTCCTTTTTTAAGCCTTCGTTTCCAACGGATGACCTCGTCTTTCAGTTCCTGTTTCCCTTGTGCATCACTCCTATGTCTCCTTCCCTTGTTATAGTTGTCTTTAAAGCAAAAATAATAGGGAAAGAGTTAGTGAAAAGGGTACGTTATGTCAGTGACACAAACCCATCATTGCATCATATCTAAAACAATCGACACAGCAAAAAGCTCAAAGTTAAATCCCCTCAGACACAGCACAACAAACCTCATTGAAACACCATTGTAATATAAAGGTTCTAAATCTTACATCTCCTTATAAAACTGAACTCAACTGAGATCCTAGATCTAATAAAATGTTGTATCCTACCCAGATGAAAACCTTTGGTGTAAAACTTTACTTAAAACCCCAAAAGTCTATTATGTTCCAGAACAATGATAAATAGTTTCTCTGAACCCACAAAAAAACACATCCTTCATTGACATTTGGGTTAATACCGAGACAAAAGCATTCACAGTCCCCTTCAGGATTCTCCATAGTAGATCTCCTGATTTTTTTCGTTAAAGATTTATATAAGACCCTCCAATGTGGTTTAACTTTGTTTCCAACATCAAACTTCTCTCTTCAGACATTATCTATTTTCTCCCACAGAATTGACTTGTACAATATTTGGTAACGCTTTAGATTACAGCCCGGAAAGTACTGTGTAATTAAGAGGAATTTACAGTGTAACGTTCTGTAATTATAGTGTACCTATAAAGTACTTACATGTAAGTATAAGGGAACAATATGTAAAATTTGGGAAATAAGGGGTAACAACCAGGATAATTAAATATATATATATATATATATATATATATATATATATATATATATATATATATATATATATATATATATATACATATAGACTCAAGTGTTATAAAACTAAGGGGTACTTAGGGTACTTATAATTCTACTATTGAAATACAACAGTCTTACATTTGGGAGCAGTTTAGCGAGAACATACACTGCGTACCTTTTTGTAGCAATTTTGTATCAATAAGAATGGGTGTAGAGTTGTGTAGATATAAGATTGTGTATGCATTTTTATTGTACTTGCCCTGTAACTACATGGAACGAGAGGGTAACAAACACCACTTTAATTTACAGCCCGCAATGTCACACTTACCCTGTAACTACAAGGAACAAGAGGGTAACAAGCACCACTACATGAAACAAGAGTATCTTTGCCCAATATTTAAGCAAAAGTTGCAATAGTTTTAGTTTTTAGTGAATTTTTGTTAAAAAGATTACTTTACAAATGCATAGATATGTACCCTGTAATTTTTAAAAAGTCTATACAGGATGTACTGGTTCACCATTATTTCAAAAATGAATGTTCTTGCAAAATTACTCCCAAATGTAAGATTGTAATATCATAATAGTAGGATAAGCACCCTTTAGTTCTTTAATACTTACAGTATAAATAATTGTTTAATTCTCCTGGTTGTTACCCCTTTATTCCCCAAACTTAAAATATTGTTCCCTTATACTTATATTGTAAGTCTGTTATAGGTATACTATAATTACCAAAGGTTACGCTGTAAAATCGCTTTAATTACGCAGTACTTTCCGGGCTGTAATCTAAAGCGTTACCCAATATTTTAACAAAACATTTATACATCGCTTTTCCACTTAATTCATCTAATAGTAAGTCCTGAAGCCCATTCAAATTTAACAAAATACCAGACATTTTCTTTAAATCTGTGTCACAGAATGCACACAAAACGTAAGATCCAAATGCAGTGTTTATTTAGGGTAATCCATAATCATCATCAGCCAGGCAAAGGGTAAAACAAAATCAATACAACACAGTCCAAAAACAAGAAACAAACAAGACAAGAACTCTAAAATGCAGCAGCCATAAAACAAGGACTCGACAACTAACACAGAAACAGACAGGGTATAAATAGACAGGTGCAAACAATGTGAGTAGGAACAGCTGTGTGCAATGATCAGTGATGAGTTAAGGCAAAGGGTTATGGGAAATGCAGTTCATGATAAGGGTGACAATCAGGAAAGAGACCCCTAGTGAAAACCTAGAGAACACAAACCAGACACTGTGACAATCTGGTGTAATCCAGTGCTTGGAAATAAGGGTTTCTCATGTCAGGAAGCAAAAATCCTTCCTTATCTTTCAAGAAGTAACAACTCCTCTTCTGTCAGTTTCTTTCTCCATAATAATGATTGCTGAGGTTTGTCGCATAGATTTTTGTCCTAATAACAATGCCACAGCCATAATGCCCTTAAGTTCAGATCCAACCACTTCATCTTTACTGTCTATGTGTCACACAGTCTCTGAGAAAGATTCGGCACTTGATCTGTTATGTCCAAACGGCTCCTTGACTATAGGCTTCTCCAACAACCAGAACAGAGAGTTTGCATTTTCTGATCTTTTAATGATGAAAGATGATCCCCAACTTTGAACAAGTCAAGGTAAAATGAAGATAGTCCACTGAAATGTAACTTTTTTGTATCCTTGAGGAACAAAGCAGTATCTAGTCCAAGTCCATCCACTCTGTGAAGAAAGTTTTTTGCAACTTTCTCCATACCACATCCACTGAGCCTGTTAGAAACTTCTGGATGAACTGTAATCCTAATGTTGCTACTTGCTAGAGACACCAACTCTTGTCCTCCATCCTCCAATGGAGAGAGAAAACAGTAATATACAAAAATGATTTAATGATATTCACCAAACAAATGATATAGGGTTCCCCACTATTTAGGCCTACACATCATTTGTACATAAATTGTAAACCTTAACAATTCATCCTTTTAGAGCAATTAAGTCTTCCGAATAGCTAATAACAATACAGCGAATCCTTGCTCACTTTAGAGTACGTACCTACCAGCTAAGACCAGCCAAAACCAGCTAAGACCAGCCAGGCTGACCAGCCAGGAGGATTAGCCCATTTAAAAAAGTATTGAAAACTATGTTATTTGGGGTGAATGTCCAGCCGACGCTCGTGGGCTTGACATGCAGCATTTATCCAATGAACTTCTACTTTCGAAGCACTGAACAAAAACTGTTCAAAGCAGCCCATTGAAGTCAGTGGACGCTGGAAAGAGAAAAGAGCACTTATAAAAGAGCAAAGCTATATGCTAAGCCTGAAATCAGGCTCCGTCAGGTCTTAATAATCTGATATAGTGCAGATGTTACATTCATGATCTAATTCTACAAGAGAAACAGTGTGAAGAAGCAAGAAAATGTGCTAACTAAATATTTTGAGTTGCCCCAGATGAATAAACAAATATGTATATTTCTATTAATCAAATGTTTTTGAAGCCAAAACAATTAACTGTTTAATAGCTAAATTACATATTAAGACTTCAGACATTTTACACATATCGTCTGCGAGTGCAAATTTCAAATTTCAACATTAAACTTCAGATTGTTATTTTACTGGTTTTCACATTGGAGCTGCGAGTGTAACATGTAAATGTCACGTATTTATTGTACAAGTTCTCAAATTCACATCTACCTACTCTTTTTACCTTCATCACTCCGCCCCCTGGATCTCGTGTACTGGTGCTACCAGGTACTATACTGACTTCAAGTGCTCTGCCCTTCAAAGGGAGTAGGGCATAAACATAGATGTATATCTATGGGCATAAGTGTGCTCATTTCCGTTGGGAATTGGTCCTTGATTTCTACTCGAGAACAGCGCATTATGCCATTATTCTTTCGCGATAGCCTCCGTGTTCAGAGCTGTGTTTCTGAATGGTTTCGTTTCTATAGTTGCTTCTATGGAATAACATATACAGTTGTGATCTGGGCTGTATAGTTACTGTCGTAGCCTTTTATGCTTGAGGAACCAATGGACAGTCAATCATCTCGGGCGACGTAGACTATTCATATTAACCTAGCCTTTTAACCGCGCCCTGTCCGGTCGACGGTTTAGAGAAGGGTCTGACTGCAGAGCCGGGGTGAAACGGTGGCTCTGCAGACTGATATTATTGACGGTTTTCTTGAACACTTTCAATATGCTGCAATATTTCTTTGGACTTGTTTATCTCTTTGCAGTTTTATTGTTTGTGACTCTCACAGGTTTGTATTGATTCCTTTTTATTCTACCGATACATAAAGCGAAAGCGAATATCGTTTCGAATTGAGGCTACCTGTTTCCGATCGTATCTCTGACCTATAATATTTACAATGTGTTCAAGTGTGTTCTAGTTGTTGAACTGTTTGAATTTGAAAGTTAATTCATTACTGTTGGCTACTGTGTTTGATTGACGTTACACAGTATTTTTAGAGCTAGCAAATTTGGATTTGTATACAGACTCAGGGGTGCAACGGGAGCGTAGCAATATTCAATTTGAATGTATGAAAAATGACAATGCAATACTAGGGTGACCATATTTTGATTACCAAAAACCAGGACACTTGGCCGGGAAACAGATAGGCCTACTCAAATGATACTCAAAGTTTACTCAAAGATACCTTATTAATTTCAATACATTTAAAGTAGGTTATGCCTCCTCTGCATGGATAGTAAATGGTAAAATCAGGACATGTCCTGGGAAAACAGGACAGTTGGTCACCGTATACTTACGCTTTTAATGCCAAAATGATAAGAACTGCTTTGATTGTTTGTAATTAAACTTTAAACAAATTAAAATTTATTGTCTTCTACATAGCTTTGTCTTGCACAGTTGGTCAATAAACACAATAAAATACCAGATCCTGACCAGTCATTTTATCAACCAGTTAACATGTGGTAGTTGCTTATAAATGTTCAGTCTGTCAAGTAGATAATACCTGCCTTTATGTATGCCATTATTCTGAATTCTTCACTGTGTTTAACAGGTACACATGCTGATGAATGTCCTCTTCAACTCAACCCAGAGAGAGTTATTGTGGAGTTCGGCCATTCTGTCGCAGCCGACTGCAGCACTTCTGTCCTGCATACAGGATTGGGATGGGAAGCCAGTGAGGGAGCAGTGCCCATGGGCAAAGACAGTCTGATCACATGGAGAGTGTCAAAACTGACAGAATGGGACATAGAGCCAATACTGCTACATAAACTATAAGGGACAGTGTACAGTGCCTCTCCCAGTGACTATTTACAGTGAGTTTCTCTGTTACTGATCTTGTTATATATTAATTCTCAGAAATATCTACTATACATTGATGACTGCAGATATCAGAGTGTGTAAATCTTCCTCCACAGAGACTCCAGACAGTGTGTCCATCAGCACTGTGAATCACAACGGACCAATGATGGAGGGAAACCAGTATGAGCTCCAGTGTGAAGTTCTCAATGTGGCTCCTGTTCAGAATCTCATTATCAACTGGTACAAAGGACAGAGTCTGGTGGATCAAACCTCCTTCACTGACACCATCAAGACTCCAGTCAATAAAACATCTAAACTCATGATCCATCCAGACAGAGCTGATGATGGAGCTCAGTACTGGTGTGAAGCAAAGCTGGAACTGGGAGAAGAAGGACCTCGACCTCCTCCAACAGCCCCGTCAAAAACACTCAATGTTGAAGTTTTCTGTAGGTTTATTTATTGCAAATCTTGCCAATTTTATTCATTTATATTTCAGAAGGGCATCCTAGTGTGAAGAATTATTCATTATATAAAGTCAATTAACATTCTATTAATTAATTAACTAACAATAAATTAAAATGTTCCTCTGTCCTCAGATAAACCAAAACACTCCAGTTCAACAGAGACCATCACTAAAAATGATGAGCTTAACTGTACAGTGAAGGCAAACCCGGCTCCTACGTACTCATGGCAGTCAGATCATCTGAAAGAGACGATCACGTCCTCAGTGCTTCAGTCCTCCACGCTCAGTTCAGGAAACTACACGTGCATCGCCTCAAACTCTCTGGGAAGTGACTGGAAAGTGTTCATCCTCAAGTCTAAAGGTCAGTTCTGAATAAACAATAATGAATAGTTAAAACACGAATTTAAAGTTACCGTTACTGATTTCCTACACGGATGTTAGCATCACTCTTGTTCCATCAATAAAAACTTAACTGGATTTTTCCACTGGCTTTAGAGAAAGAATGCTCTGTGACCAACAAAATATGATCGTTACATGCTTTGTTCATCATTAAAATCTTCACAAATTAACTATTAAGTTATAATAGTTTGCAATAGTTTGTGACATAGGCAGGCTGTATAAGCAGACTATAGTGAGTAGACGAGTTTAAGTTGTTTGGTGTAATTGTTTAATCTCCCGACAATGTCTGAGTCCAATTTCACCACTTGTTCAAGAAAGGCAAAAGCTTAAAGGGGACATATCTTACAAAATCCACTTTTTTAGTCCTTAAATGCATTTTGTTGTAGATTTGGAGTGTTTATAAGTACAGAAAAGATGAAATTATTCTCTTCAGGTGCTTCGTTTATATCTTTATATTCTGTTTTTGGTCATATTTTTCAACTTGTTCAGAGTTTTCTGTTGTCTATGACGTTTTTTGATCAAGTAGGTCACCGTCAACTGTACGAACTGCCAAATAAGGACATCGACTACCGGTTCCAACACTTCGAGCAATCCGCCATTATTATTTCTCGCTCTGATTTTGTAGTCCAAGCTCAATGATGCAACAGTTACGAGAGGGCAAGTCAAAATGTTCGGTTGTTGGATGTAGTGACCTGAAGCACTTCAAGGGTCCCCACTTCAACAACCTCTGCCAGTATACAGAAGGGTTTGCCGATCAACTTTTATCATTTAGCTGCTGTGTTTCCTGATGCTTTCTAAACGTAAGTTATCGTTTTATTATCAATACAGATTTTAGTGGTAAGATCAGACTGCAGTCATTTATCTTGTCAGTGTGCTTGTTTTAACAAGAGAAATAATCGACTTTCACTAATAACACAACATAGTTAACTTGCATACCTGCCTCCATATGAAGACGGTTCGCCGTCCATCTTTTTCAAATCGCTCGCTCTGGCTCGAATATGTAAGGCTTGGTGGACAAGTCTTCCGTTGTTGACATTTTGTTAACGTGTGAATAAAAATGTTCTCTTATCAAATCTCTTATCAAACTACAATAATGGCAGAACGCGAGAGTTGAACCTGAGTTGAACTGACCGTGAACTCAGCGACCTGGAAAGCAGGCGGGGTAAGACGGTACGCCTTTTCTATTTAAAGGGGCCGCATTGAAACGATTTGCACACAGAAGCACATCAGAAAAGGGGTAGAAAAGGGGCCTGTGGAGTAATTCAGAACCAAGCATTGAGTTATGCTTTATATAGACCACAAATGTATGATTTATAAGTAAAAATTAATGATTTAAAAGCATGATATGTACCCTTTAAAAATTTACAAGAGGGTATAATTGATAGACTATAATTTTTTTGTAATTGAAATTATCGTGAGCTTAATTATTGAAATTATCTGATAAACAACACCGATTTTTATACATTTAACCAGCAACAACCCATTGACTTTGGGATGATGAAACCAGAAGTGTTTAAATGCTAACTTGTTTCCGTGTTTGGTCTAAATATGCCAGTAGGGGGTCAATCTTCAGCTGGGTCGCAGGAGCCGCCTCTGACATGTCATGTGACCTGTCAGTGTGTTTGCATGAATAACATTTATCATCCTTTGATCCTTTCCCTTCCACAAAGGATAGACTCTTGAGTTTCTCAGTCCAGTCTGAGTTTCACAAATCTAGTCTCTGACAGTTGGTTCGGGGCTCATTTAGCAGCAGAAATAGAGTTGTGACCCCTGTAACCTTTGATAACAAAGCAGCACGCTTATAAACCAGGAAGATGAAAAGAAAATGCCATACATTTTTCTCAAGGCAGTCTGTTCCCTTCAGATACACATTCATAGAATTCATTCATACTTCAGTTTAACTCGTATAATTTCCAGTTGTAAAACCTCACTGCAAAACAAAAACAAACAAACAACAAAACGAAACCAATGCTGGATGTCAGCATCAAACACAAAATGAGGAATAGGGAACAATAGTGTGTTGTAGTCTCCCGCACACTGGTGTTGTGTTCCTGCCGTTGCTCCAGTCTGTCACTTCTTTTGCTGAAACTGTTGATGGATTAATCTGTTTCTAAAATCCTTCTTGTCATTTCGCCCACAGACGGAACCCCAGTCTGGCTTATTATTTTATCTGTCTTGGCTGTGGCAGTGGGTGTGGCAGTGGTGTTAATCGTCTCTTATGTGATAATCAAACGCAGGACTTCCTCGAATGCTGTCATTTGATGGACTTGCAACATATGGATAGGATACTAAAGGCACAATATGTACGATTTTTTCGCCACAAGAGGGCACCGTTTCCAACAAGGGCGTAGGTTGATGACGCAGTGATGAGCTGAATGATGGGACTTGCGGTTAAGCTGATGGATCTACTAATGTTTATGAATGAGTGCAAACATTCATGTCTTTTAACATTACAGTGTTATGAAAGCAGGTCGTGATTGCTAAAAAGACAGATATCAAACGCGATTACCATGGATATAAAGGAATAAGGACATTTGATTCTACCGAACTATTCGCAAGTGCTGGATTACTTACACAGGTCAGATTTATTAGACAAATTAAACTTGAGGTAATCGTAACACTGCTTCACTTGCTCTAACAGTTACACCATCACACTAAACGGCATTTAAATGTGTTGAAAGTTATAATGTTATACTACTTGTTAGTTAGTTTGCTATACGAAACTAGCAGTAAGCTAGATCAACATTAGAATAACATACTGACCATATTCTAACATTTCATCATGTTGAGCTAACGTTATATAACATTGATTTGTTTTATGTACATTTGCTCACCTGTCTAATAAATCTGCCAAGTCGTGACTCGTGACGCTCTGTCAAGTCCAAGTTAGTCGCGACGTGGAGGTATTGGCATCTCAAAAACGCCACGCTGATATTGATCCTCATTTTAGTTCTCCTTGTTTGTCCCAAAGTCTGCTTGCCATGGTCTATGTTTGAAAAAAACAAGAACTGCGTGCCGCTAAACGTTACGCACTACACATCTGTCGCCATGGTTACGTCATGGCTATGGCAGTATGAACGGAAACCGATTGGATCATTGACATGCAACATTTTTTTCTGGGACGGCCACTTATTTAAAATTGGAATTTCTCTGAAATACAATCCTAAAAGTCTCCAAAGGTTTTTTAAGTACACAACTGCAGGAAATATATCACACTGTGCAAGTGATTTTTGGATATTTTATTACAAAATTCTCACATATTGTACCTTTAAGCACACATTCCCCTGGTTTCACACTCAGTCCCAGACTTAAATGCATGTTTGAGCCGTTTTAACTCAAAGTAACTTTCACTGACATATTTCAGTGCCACTGATTTGTCTCAAGACTAACAGCATTATGTTGTTTTCTAATCCATGTTTATAAAAGCTACTTAAATATCCTAATTGAACTAAGGCCTCAGGCTTAATCTAAGGCCTGTCTGTAAAATCGAGCCTTTAGTCAATAAACGCAAGTCTCGGTTTTACAAACATGGCTGACATTAAGCCAGGATTAGGCCGTATTTTAATTAGGGCATTTAATAGCTTTTATAAACCTACCCTATAAAAACATTACTGGTGTGCATTTTGAGACAAAACAATGGCACTGACTTATATTAAGATATTCCAGTGCTAGTGTCTTTCAACAGCTCAAACTTGCACTTTAATCTGGGACTAAGACCTAAAGGTGCATTGTGCAACATTTCATGTTAAAGATTGCCCTTTATAACCCATACATGCTTAAACAATCGCCTGATGGGCTGAATGAGCCCTTCTCTGATCACTGCGATTGCCTCTATAACCCTGTACAGTAAAATAAATGAGAAAGTTATAAACCTGAAAGTTTCAAGATCTTAGGAAAACTCGCACTTATTTAAAAATATTTTTCTTCAAACAAATAGGAAATTTCTCTGGCATTTCTTTCTTTTTGCTGTATCGAAAACATATCGAACCGTGACTTGACAACCGAGGTACGATACCGAACCTTGATTTTTGTGTACGTTACACCCCTATATAGAAGTGAAAAGTATCCCAGATAGCAACAGACATGAATCAACGTGGAAACATGACATAGAACAGCGTTAATCTGACATTGTTTGGATGTAGTGTTTCCACGTTGATAAATATCCGTTTGCTATCTGGGTGCTTTCACTTGAGGGTGTAGGGGTGTAACAGTACACAATAAAAAGGTCGCACGTACCTCGTTTAATCTCGAAGTGGCAAAAAGAAAATCGAGAGAAATTTCCTTTATTTGTTGGAGAATATTTTCGGATAAGGATCAATTT